>MU227313.1:1065458-1085668 GCA_018584345.1 Thuja plicata | reverse complement strand
AGCCATGTTTATTAAAAGGATAATAGAAATTTTGGCATTCTTTTGTGAAAGGAATTTTTATTCCTTATTTTAGCCAAAATTTAGGGGGCATTAGTCATTTTCAAAATTGGCCTTTAGGGCTTCATTTAGGCATCAATTATGCAGGTTAAAACTAGGGATTGTGCTATTTTGGAGGAGCTAGTTGTTAGGCTTGATTTTAGGCATCATTTTTGCCTTTGATTTGGGGATGATCTATCTGTTTGAGAGGGTCTTTCTGGTGGGAGATCTCATTTTTGAGATTAGCCATGTGGGCTATTTAGTGGACTTTCATTTTTCTTTAAAGGGGTTCAGAATTTAGAAAAGAGGTGCTTTTAGTGAACTGTTTGATCCTGTAGACTTGAAATAAACCGACCAATTAGCAATCTTTATCGCCACATAAATTATCAATAAAATATATAAAAACATAATGTCATCTTTCCTGATTCCTCCCCTCCCAACTACCACAACAAAAATTATTTGTTTCTCATTTTGTTATAGTAAAAACAATACAAAACTATTTTAGAAAATACAGTGTACTTAAGAGAGAAAGACAAAAAGAAAATCTAATTTTTTGTTTAGGGACTATTACAAATGTAGGTTCCATTTAAACTACAGGCATTCAAGACATTCTTCTCCAAAAAAACAAGAGAACACAAATCCCATTGAATTCTAAATAGAAAGCTCGGTAAGGGATGGAAAAAAATGGAACCATAATAGGTAAGGAACCCAACATCATTCTTTATAGCAAGTAGACAAAATCTACTGGAATACAAAATAGTTCAATTATATGACAAATGCGTACCTGTTCTAGTGCAACAAGAGAGGTACTGAACCATGTAAAATGAGCAAAGAGTAAATTGGCGATTGAAGCGGGAGGAGAAGCGAGTGGTGGGAGTAGCTAGCCAGCATCTAGTATATATAGTGTGAATGTTGGCTACCGTGTTTCCATGCATGTTTAGGTTATATCAAATAATGACATGTTTATTTACGGAGTAGCGATGTTTTCCTGTCTATCACGCGTGGCAGTTTTTACCATAATCACACGCAATCATTCTCTTTTCAGATGATTTGATAAGTCCGCAGTTCAAGAAAACATTCTATGCAAAGTTTTGAATTATTAAATTTTTGGCTGCATATTTAATTTAGAATATATCTGCAATTATTTGATTTTATACATAAATGTGATTCAAAATATCAATCTAAAATGTATACACAATTAAATCTTAAAAAACATAGTTTACACTATAATATTTTATTACGATGTTTTATTTTCGAACGCGAGCTCTCAATATAGATGCACTTCACTCTTATACCTAAATTTTGGACCAGTTTTACATCCTGCAGGTGGGACAAGTGTGGTGCTGCAACAGCCATGGTTGAACACAGTGAGTCTGGAAGATATGGCTGGGATGGCAAGGCATGTCGCTGAGATCAAAACAAGGAAAGGAAAGAGTGGTACAAGGAAGGGAACAAAAATCAAAGCATTTCTAACCCTAAATTCTAGATTTAGTATAAAATATGCTAGGTATTAAGAGCATGAGGATCCATCCAACTAAAATAAAAATGCACTGAAGATAAAATATCAGATTACATCCGCCGCTATTATAATGAAGAAGAGATGAACGGCAAGCCACTTTACTGGCTATGACAGCAACACAAATTGTAACAATCATTGGTCCGCCTGGACTGAACAATGAACTCCAATATCAGATTACATCGCCGCTATTATAATGAAGAAGAGATGAACGACAAGCCACTTTACTGGCCATGACGGCAACACAAATTGTAACAATCATTGCTCCGCCTGGACTGAACAATGAACTCCACAAAAAAATATGTTGTCTTCCATATACTTCATCTTCTGATTCCTCCAAATCCATAACTATCCGCGTATGTTGTAATGCCTCTCATATGGACTCCACAAACAGCTCATTATTCACCTATGTGGCAATGACAAGGGCATATTGTGATCAGTTGTGGCACAGAGATGGCAAACGAATGTGGAGTGGTCGGCGCCTTTACCGTCACCTTTTTCCCAGCACCGCTTTTACCTTTCCCGGCGTAAGACTGCCAGATTGTCTGAAAATCCCGATGGGTATCTCCCGGGGAGTAAGCCTATCAGCTAATTATGAAGTGTTTTAATTCTATGACATTGAACAAAAATGATCTAATATTAAAATATCAGATGATGTATTATCATCATACGAACATCAGTTCTTAACTACAAGTTAAAGTATAAATACATAAAGTACAAGGAGTCTTACTACAACGTCATGCTAGGTATCTATTTAAAAAAAAAACCCTCAAATCGTAAGGAAAAATTCTCCTTAGAAGAGAATAAAGTGTATTTATAGATTTATGTTTTACTTCTTTCATATGTTATACTAAAATATAATAAATCTAGATGATAAATGTATAATTAATGCAACAAATAGAATTATTTAACTATAAATGAACAAAATTATTAAAATCAAATTCAAGAGGTGGCTTTCAAGACAACATATTTATATGTTTATAACTTATTTCTCTAATATAAATTTTTTAGGTTAATCATCTATTTATTAGAATCTAAGATCGTATAGAAGTTCCTAATATAAAGTTTTTGGGTTAATCATCTATTTATTAGAATCTAAGATTGTATAGAAGTCTCATTTTTAAAGGTAGTTTTTTCTATTTTGAGATTTTGGATGTTCTATTTTCTTAAGGATTTTTGAAACACAAATATGCTATTAAGTCTTGGTGAGTTTATTGTATTTAAAGATTGTTGTGATCAACCTTTTGAATGTAGAACGGTTCTTTAGGTTTGATATTTTAATTAATTCTATGCACCAAACAGGCCCTTAAAGATATTAGATTTCCACAAGCCAATAATAATGAAACTCAAATTTTTGGATTCCATTGTGTGATGTACATCAACGTTTCAGATCACATGTAAGAGAGTATAAGGAAAAGAGAAAATCCTGATGATGGATGGCGGAGGGTGATCAAAAACATTGATGCACAAAAAATCTCAACAATCAAATCCAGAATCTTAAGCTTCTTAATAGCTTGTCAAAATCATTTGAAAATTTAAAAACCACTCTTACATTGAGCAAAAAATTGGCAATCCGATATTTAAGACAATCTATTATTTACATAGCATCTAACATCATATTTATCGTTTTTTATATACACAAATAATTTAATTTTTATGACATTTATTTATTAAAAGTTCATATGACCTAGTTTTCTTCTTATTTATAATTGGACTAACCTATTTTATGAATATTTTTTTTTCAATTTATTATTATTTTGTTTTTGTTTATTAAGTAGTTTTAAACATCATAAATCAGCCTGGAATCTTGATTATAGTAAACTTATACAAGTACAACATAGATGATGGTCCAATTGCATAGTTAAACAAAAAGAATCAACAGAAAAGTACATTAAAACGTGACTCTAAATAAAACCAAGAATACATTGGTTTAAAACTCTGCCATATTTCAGATAGATGTTTTATATTTTGAACGTTTCATTCGCCAAGTTGAGATGGATCCAAAGACGATATGACATTCTTAAAATACATGCTTTTCATTTATCATTTATATTCTTTCTGTCTCTTGGCTTACAGTTTGTTGGCAGTCTTTGCCACTATCTTCATCTTTCTTTTTGATTAATTTTTCATTATGTTCAGATATCAACTCTTACACTTCCATAAAATACTGTCAATAACTGCAACTGACAGATAAGAATACTGTTATTCTCTATGTAGAATAGCATGTAAGTATATGTACTTGTAAAAATTAAAATTGTGAAAATGTAAATACAGTGTGCTATACAGATTTCATTTTGTGTGGAGAACAATCAGAACTATTAATCAATCCAATATTCTGAAACTAGATTTATTTCTTTCTTGTCATGTTCCTCATACAAATCAAATATGGTTACCAAGTAAAACCAACATAAATATGGTCACCAAGTAAAACCAACATAAAAAGACATTAGAGTTTTGAATTAAACTAAATTTCAAATAAATTACATCTTCTCAGAAATATGCATTGCTAATATTATCTATTTTTTAATCATGTATAATGTTTTTTTCTAATTGTACAACCCCTCTATAAACTGTAGTGTGTCTGGTAAACTTTTAAAAATGACCTTATGACCTTGTTCTTGACCACAAAAGCTTTTGCCAATTGATATTATCCTGTATAAAAGTTTACCGCTAAGAAAATTCTGATTTTTGTTAAAAGTATATCAGCCTTGTTTTTCCTGCATCTATTGCTTTTCAAAGACAATAGATGCAGATTATCTCCAAGAAAAACCCCTCTGTATGCAAAATCTAATTGAAAAACACCTCTGTATGCAAAATCTAATTCCAGGACTTCAACTTCCAATCATCTAAGTTGTAATACAGATGAAATACCTCGGGACAATTATGTTGCTATTTTCTCTCTTGAGTGAAAGAAAAGATTAAGTTAAAAAATACATTTGTTATTTGAAATTAGATATTGCCATTCCAACATTTAGTAAACGTCATATTTTATTTGCTATTTTCTCTCTTGAGTGAAAGAAAAGCATCTGTAATTTTAAATGTTTGGATGGATAATGCAACTTTAATATTAGGGCAAAATAAAATGTGCTAGTTAGGTGAGACTACGTAATTGAAACAAGAATCATTGTTCCGCCAATAAATTATTTTTTATTAATATCAATCATATTTTTAATATTTTCCCTATTTAGGTTTTTGAATTTAGATGAAAATTTTGTATTTTATTTGGTTTTCTTCTTGGAAGATGGCGGACAATGGAAGCTCGATGGAGGTTACATGGTCATCGATTTGATAGGAGTCAAACAATTTAACATGAAATACGTTATTATTATTATTTTTAAATTAATGATTATAATAATCTTTTGGTATATTATTTTTAATGTACAATAGCAATTAATTTGCAATAGTAAATTATAATTATTATATTTATAATAATATATCTTTATTACTATATACTGTTTAGAGTTAGGATTAGTATGGCTAGGATTAGGGTTAGGGTTAGAATTATGGTTGGGGAAAAGGGTAGAGTTTAGATTACAATTATAATTAAATTTAGGGTAAAAAATAGAGTTTTGATTTGGGTTAGGGTTAGCATAAATATTATCTTTACCGTTAGATTATAATTAGAATTAGAGTATGGGTCATAGTTGGGTAAATGGTCTAATTTGAGTTCGACACTAAAACTCTCATTAATGTAATGAAAACAGAGAGACATTTTAAATAATGCATGACCAATAAAATATTATAAAATAGGCATGTAGACCATTGTTGTATTTTGAAAATTCATTCCTCTAAACATACATTCATTAGAATTATTAAATATCTCAAATATAGCATATGATATTAGAAATTAAGTGGGGAAGGGCCCCAACCCTTTACAATTTTGATCAAAGATCATAAAAGGGCTTAGAGATGAAGCCACCCAAACAACATAAAAATGTAAAAGTTTATAAATGATATGTACAAGACATATAATAAGTTTTAGAAAATGCAGCTACTTTTGTATATGTTGCTTTAACCTTTTTGGCAATATTTTCCATTCTCAATAGTGCATGCGATTCAACATAATCAATTAGTTTGGCTATGTTTTCTAGATCTTAATTTGGGCTTGCAGCAACTAATTTTGATTCATTTTCTGAAATATCTATATTTGAAACTACGCATGAAACAAAAAAATAAATTAATAGTCAATGAAGCAAATTTTGAATTCATGTAGTACATCATTTAATTTAATAATAATTAAAGAATAATTGAGCATGATAAGGTCAAACAATTAGTACTAATTCAAGCAAAGTGAAGAAATATAATTTTAGAAAGTTATTAGAATGTTGCGTAGATGATCTACTAACCATTAAGAAAATGGATGTTATCAAAGAAACAAAAATTATATTTAATCAATTTGATATCTAAACACAAATAAATTTTCAATTAGTTATTAGACATAAAGTGATGCAAATAGAAGAACATAACAAAACATATGTGGCCATTGACTTTAAATTGGGTTGCTTAACTTCATGTAATATTTTTTGATCATTTATGTTTTTTCAATAGACTTTGTCAAAGCATACAATACTATATTAAATGCAGTAGAGCAACTTTCTAAAAATAATATATTACATCAATTATCTTCCAAGAATTTGAGTATGTTTTCTTCAGCCTTGCGCTTAGCAATTTGTATACCCTTTTTAATTTTCTCAAAATGATCATATGTGAATGAAGGCATTATTCTCAAATGTTTTAGAGATTTTACACGAGAAACTGCCACAAAGGTCAACCCTATTCTTTCTTTGGGTCCTATATCAATTGTCGCTTTTGGAAGATTCAAACCCTGAGATTTGTGTATAGTTAATGCCCATGCCAATCTTAATGAAAATTGAAGTGTTCTTCCCTTCTGTATTGGTGTTATTGGAATTTTTTTTGGATGACAATCTTCGAATGACATCCCAGTATAATTATCAAACTCAACCATCACTTATGTCAGAGGTTCGGGTGGAGAACTACCTTATTTGTAGACAATATTTCGAATATATCCTAGAGCTCTGTTTACAAGACCTGCTTGTATCCAAATATTTGAAGTTAGCATGACCCTTGAATCCTTACAAATTAACAACTCCAGATCAAGCTCATAATTTGAACAATCTTCTGTTGTATTGACACTTCCTGGTTTTTCGCAACACTGCGTGCAACAGGATGTTTCAATGAATATATCATTTTTTTTTATTATGACTATGAACATTTCATTTGTTGAGAACAAATGGACAACATTTTCAAAATCATTATTTTTTGTAGCGTTTGTGTTGGCAGGGGCTCTCATCATTAGCAACCTCCAATCATCAATTTGTGGGTTTTGACAAAATCTTTGTTTCTCAACATTTTCCCCATCTTGTCTGAATATTTTATCTAAAGTAACAATAGTTTTGAATTCCTCCTATAATAAATTTGCTCATCTATTTTTATCATATGTCGGTCTATCATTTACTGGAGGCATCTAACCCAAATCTCCTACCAAAATCATAGATACACCTACAAAATAATCGACAGAAATAATTATTTTCTAAAATATATAGTTTTTATTCCTTTTTAATTCATTAGAGTTTTTTTTTTAATATAAATTAGCTATTTGTTAGAAAAAATGAAATCTTTACCTACAAAGCTTATGTGTGCACTTTGTGGGAATGCTTGTCTAAGCCATGAATCTATATTTTCCAGCATGTTATGAGAAATGAAGCTCATTTAATCGATCAAAATGTATTTTACATGTGTCATTTCTTCTTGAAAACTGGCAAGTCTTGATCCCTCTAGCTGAGAAAAATCTAGTATTGGGATTTCAATTTTCAATGAACCGTAGAGGCTCCTATATTGAATGTTGTGACTCCTGTTGCTGCAAGTAATAGAAGAGGAGAACAGGAGGGCATTGCGGAATTTTTAAGAGATTGACTAATGACACCAATTAGATATGACTTTCTTTTTCCTGTTGTTCCTTGAATTATCATGAACAATGGATCTTTATTCTGATTTTTGTGGTGGTGTGACATAATTATGTTGACTGTCATTTTTTTGTTTTTCACTGAGGGTCATGTAATTGATGCATTGGGGCATGTCATCATATATAAGACATCCATGATCCTTCATATTACTTATGAAATTGATTGTTACAGTAGTGTACTCTTTTCCTTGATAATCAACAGGCCAATTTGTATGTGTATCAATGTCTCTTCTTCCCAACATAGATCTATTTCTGAGCATTGTATAGTTTGATGATGATGCAGCCTAGATATAATTTCCCATTCATGCTCTGTGGTATATGTGTGATCATTTTCATTTTCTTCAATTTCATAATCACTTGGGTTTTCAAGATTTTCTATAGTTGTTCTACATTCAACATGCCAAGGATTGTAATTGACTGACTCCCAATTTGTTATTATAGAGTTATCATCATGACCAATATCCCATTCTATTTCACAAAATGGTTTGTAGAGAAATAAATTTGATAAACAAAATTCAATCCATTTAGCTGAATCTCATGAAGGAAAAAATACAAACCTAGGAACACTTTGACAATTGTTGCTCTTTCCCTTGGCTCCCATTTGTTGCCTCTTCTTCTTTTAGGAATATATAACCATGATCTGGCTGCATTAATTAATGAGACACCTTCCATACATAATGGCCTTCTTTTGTACCCATCAATGAATAATTTTATTTATTCTTCATTTTTCTCTTCATTATTTTCATCATTTATAGTTACAGGTTTGAACACCTCACGTGAAACATTTAGATTAACAAATCTTCTACTTCTCTCAACCAAACGAAGTTCTAATAGCATATGACATGTTTCTTGGGACCCAATGTCTCTTTCTATAACTGTCTCAATAAGAAGCCTCCTATATGCTCATGCAGCTAAATCATTTGGGTTTTCCATGTTGGAGAGGCACATCAACATTTGATGGTATGTTTCTGATCTTTTTTCATCTTTTGTTGCATACTTTGTAATTATTTGATTACTGCATGTTTGGAAAGAACAATTTGCCAATCTATATTCTCTCTCCATAATTGTAGTACATGGGGATTATGTGAATTCACTCTATCATCATTTCTTGTTGGTTCAAATTTCTTTTCACCTGTTTCTATGTCTTCATATAATTTTGATCCCCCCAAGTTTAATGGCCAATGACCATTATACCTATAATCAATATAAGCAAGTCCTATATTTTGTTTCCTCGCTTTTGTATTAAATTCAAGTTTGATATAAATATTAATTGTGATGAAATGATTACTTGCAAACCATCTTTCCCCTTTTCTTCCATAGGAATTTTTATATTGTGGTGATTGATCAGAAATTATTATCCAGGAAAGTATTTTACACTTTTGGCAACTAGGAAATTCTGGATTTATTTCCTTAGGCAGAAATATGATGTATTTGAAACTTTTAAAAAATGGAAAAGCTTGGTTGAAAATGAGACTGGTAAAATATTAAAATGTCTCAGATCTGATAATGGTGGTGAGTATTGCAGCAAAGAATTTGAAGATTATTGTTCCTCTAATGGTATTCGTAGGCAGAAAATGGTTCCAAGGACTCCACAAGAAAATGGAGTGGTTGAACGCATGAATAGGACAATAATGGAGCATGCAAGGACTATGAGATTGCATGTTGGGCTCCCCTTAAACATGTGGGTAGAGGCTATAAATATTTTTTTTTATTTAATTAACAGAGGTCCCTCTACTCCTTTGGGTTGTGGTATTCCAAAGGAAGCATGGACTCGTAAGAAGGTAAGTTACTCTTTTCTTAGAACCTTCAGTTGTGAAGCATTTGCACATATAGATTTTGAAAATAGAACCAAGATGGAAGAAAAATCAAAGAAATGTGTATTTTTTGGATATGGCATTGATGAATTTAGCTATAGACTTTTCAATTTTGAAAATCGTAAAATTGTTAGAAGAAGGGTTGTCATATTCAATGAGAAAGTGTTGTACAAAGATCTGTTGTGACAACATGAGAAGAAAGACATTGATTATGTAGAGTTGGATGATACTCCAAAAGATAATGTTCCAGTAATTTCTTATGCTCTGCAACAAAAAATACCACACACACCAGTGAATGTTAGACGGTCAACAAGGCTAAGTAGACCTCCAAATAGATTTTCACCTTCTTTGTATTATATTTTATTAACTGATGCTAGTGAACCTCAATGTTATAATGAAGCTATGTAGGTGGATACAAAGCTTCAGTGGGAGTCTGCGATGACAGATGAAATGGACACCTTGCTAAAAAATCAGACTTGGGATTTATGTAATTTACCTGCAGGTAAACAGGCTTTGCAGAATAAATGGGTTTACAGGTTGAAAGAAGAAGATGGAGGTAAGAAAATATTTAAAGCCAAGTTAGTCGTAAAAGGATTTGCACATAAACATGGTATTGATTTTGATGAGATATTCTTTCTAATTGTTAAAATGACTTATATTCGTATTATTTTAAGTATTGTGGTTACTGAAGATTTGCATTTAGAGCAGCTTGATGTTAAAACAACTTTTCTTCATGGTGATTTGAATGAAGAAATATATATGGTACATCCAAAGGGATTTGAGGTCAAAGGTAAGGAGATTTTAGTGTGCAGATTGTAGAAAATTTTATATGACTTGAAACAAGTACCTAGACAATGGTATATTAAGTTTGATACTTTTATGAATGAGAATGGATACACTCGATGTAATTCTGACCATTTTGTTTATTTCAAGAGGTTGGATGATGCCAGCTACATTATTCTATGTTTATATGTTGATGATATGCTTGTAGCTGGGTCTAACATGGATCATATTAAGGGGTTGTAACAACCATTAGAAAAATCTTTTACTATGAAGGATTTGGGAGAAGAAAAACAAATCCTTGGCATGAAAATTTGCAGAGATAAGAAGAAAAGAAAATTAGCTCTATCTCAGGTTGATTATGTTGAAAAGGTCTTGCAGAGATTCTCCATGAAGGATGCCAAAGTTTTCATTACACCTTTTCCTGGTCATTTGAAATTGAATAAGGAGATGTGTCCAAAGAGACCAAAAGAAGAGGCTAAAATGTTCAAGATACCTTATGCTTCAGCTATAGGGAGCTTAATGTATGCTATGGTATGTAAGTTAAGCCAGATATTGCACATGTAGTGAGAGTCGTTAGTCAGTATATGAGTCACCCTGGGATTGAGAATTGGAATGCAGTAAAATGGATTCTTAGATATTTGAGAGGTACATCCAAAAAGTTGTTACACTTTGGGGGTTCTACTACTACTTTTCATGGCTATGTTGACTTAGATTTGGCAGGAGATATAGAGACCAAGCGGAGTATGATAGGTTATGTTTTTGCTATTGGTGGGATAGGAGTGAGTTGGATTTATTGGTTACAAAAGTTAAATGCTTTATCCACTACAGAGGCAGAGTATGTTTCTGCTACAAAGGCAGCCAAGGAGATGATATGGCTTCATCCACAGGTGAATAACTATCTGTATTCAAACAATTAAGAGTGTCATTCATCTTGTGAAGAATTCTTCTTTTAACTCAAAGAAAAATCACATACAGTTGTGGTATCATTTCATTAGATCAGTTTTGGATGATGGGTAGTTAAAGCTAGAAAGGATACATATAGATGATAATCCAGTGGATATGTTTACAAAGGTTGTGACAAGGGAGAATATAAATTCATGTTCAGCTTCGGTTGGTCTTCTAGATTGAATAAACTAATAGAACAATAGAGTCCATGAGGGTTGGATCCAGTGGGAGATTCATGGGGTAGCGGTTTAGCTACAAGATCAATCTCCAAGTGGGAGAATTGTTGGATTATGTGGATTCTGATAAGTCCCCAAGTGAGAGATTGTTATATTGTGGTGACTGATCAGGAAAGTATTATCTAGGAAAGTATTTTACACTTTCTGCAATGTGTGGGCCTATTTTATGGGTTGACATGTTTAACCCTAAAGCAACATAAAGATTGTATAAATTAGCTTAGGGTTAGGTTTTCACATGATGTATGTTTTAGTTTGTTCTTATGGCAGTATTGAGATGTAAGGGGATTGCATATTGCGATCAGATTGTAATCATAGGATAATAATATTATTGGACTCATTTTTGGTGGATGTAACCCAGGAATTGGGTGAACCACTTTAAATATTTGTGTCTTGTGTTCTCTTCTATTTTTTGGTTTATTATTCTCTGATATTGGTTATAGTTCTGCATATAATTGTTATTTATGTCTTGTTAATCCTAACAAGTGGTATCAGAGTGAGGTTTTCTTCATCTATTCTCTGCAGGAAGATCTCACGGTTTAGTGGGAGTCTCACAGTTGAGTGGGAGTAATGGCAGACGATGGTAGGTTGAAGGTTGAAAATTTTAATGGATAGGACTTTCAGTTATGGAAAATGAAGATGGTGGACTATCTCTATCAGAAGGATTTATGGCGACCATTGGGAGGAATGAGCAAGAAAGATGCAGCTATGTCTTAGGATGATTGGGATATTCTGGATAGAAAGGAATTGGGTAGCATTTGCTTATGCCTAGCACAATCGGTGGTGTTTAATATTACAAAAGCAAAGACAACTAAAGAGTTGATGGAAACCCTAGAAAAGTTGTATGAAAAGCCTTCTGCTATGAATAAGGTATTTCTTATGAATCTTTTATTTAATATGAAGATGGTAGAAGGTGGGTCAGTGACTGATCATTTAAATGAGTTTAATACAGTTACTAGTCAATTATCTTCTATGAGTATAAATTTTGATGAAGAAATTAGGGCTCTTTTGATTCTGTGTTATTTTCTAGAAAGTTGGAGTAGCTTGATAATGGTTCTTAGTGACTCTGTTTCAAATTCTAATGCCCTAAAATTTGATGATGTTGTTGGTGTTATTATGAGCGAGGAAATTTGTAGAAAAAGCTTAGGCAGATCTACATCAGGTAGTGTTTTGAATGTTGAAAGCATAGGCAGAACAAGAGATAGAGGAAACAACTTTGGAAATCAAGGGAAATCACAAGGGAAGTCAAAGGGAAATAGGTCTCAATCAAGAGGACCTAGAAACTACTGGTACTATGGAAAACCAGGTCATAAGAAGAAAGATTTCTGGTCTCGGAGGAATAAAGAAGGAGACAAAAAAGAAGGCAATAAAGAGGCAAATGTGGTAAGTAATAAATCTAAAGATGATGTTTTGATTCTTTCCCTTAATATTGAATGTTGATGATTCATGAGTTCTAGATTCAGGGGTTTCTTTTCATGCTACACCCCATAGAAGTTATTTAATTGATTATGTCCAAGGTGATTTTGGGCAAGTTTATTTGGGAGATAATGAACCCTATCAAATTGTTGGGAAGGGAAGAATTAAGATTAAGTTGCATAATGAGAATCATTGGTTACTACAAGAGGTTAGACATGTTCCAAGGCTGACTAGAAATATAATTTCAGCAAGGCAACTAGGTGATAAGGGTTGCATAGTTACTTTTAATGATAAAAATTGGAAGGTTTCAAAAGGTTCCTTAGTAGTAGCAAAAGGTGTGAAATTAGGCACCTTATATCTTTGTACAGGTAATGATGTTCCTTCTACTTTAATTGTTACAGAGAAAAGTGAATGTTCAGGAACAGTTGCTACAGTTGAGTAGGTAGAAAATGAAACAATCAATGTGGATACCAAAACAACACTATGGAACAATGGACTTGGGCACATGAGTGAGAAAGGTATGAAATTACTTCACTCAAAGAAAGTTTACCAGGTCTGAAATGTGTAAATCTGGATTTCTGTGAAAGTTGTGTGTATGGGAAATAAAAGAGAGTTAGTTTGTTGAAGGATGGGAAGGAAAAGAAAGATGATAAAATAGATCTTGTACATAAATATGTATGGGGGCTAGGTCATGTATCTTCCCTTGGTGGCTCTTTGTATTATGTTACTTTCATTGATGATGCAACTAGGAAAGTCTAGATTTATTTCCTTAGGTAGAAATCTGATGTATTTGAAACTTTTAAAAAATGGAAAATCTTGGTTGAAAATGAGACTGGTAAAAGATTAAAATGTCTCATATCTGATAATGGTGGTGAGTATTATAGAAAATAATTTGAAGATTATTGTTCCTCTAATGGTATTTGTAGGCAGAAAATGGTTCCAAGGACTCCACAAGAAAATGGAGTGGTTGAACGCATGAATAGGACAATAATGGAGCGTGCAAGGACTATGAGATTTCATGATGGGCTCCCCTTAAAAATGTGGGTAGAGGATATAAATAATATTGTTTATTTAATTAACAGAGGTCCCTCTACTCCTTTGGGTTGTGGTATTCCAGAGGAAGCATGGACTAGTAAGAAGGTAAGCTATTCTTTTCTCAGAAGCTTCGGTTGTGAAGCATTTTCACATATAGATTTTGAAAATAGAACCAAGATGGAAGAAAAATCAAAGAAATGTGTTTTTGTTGAATATGGAATTGATGAATTTGGCTATAGAATTTTTGATTTTGAAAATCGTAAAATTGTTAGAAACAGGGATGTCATATTCAATGAGAAAGTGTTGTACAAAGATCTGTTGTGACAGCATGAGAAGAAAGACACTGATTATGTAGAGTTGGATGATACTCCAAATGATAATGTTCCAATAATTATTTATGCTCTGCAACAATAGTTATACAAAATACCACACACCTGAGTGAGTGTTAGACGGTCAACAAGGCTAAGTATACCTCCAAATAGATTTTCACCTTGTTTGTATTATATTTTATTAGCTGATGTTGGTGAACCTAAATGTTATAATGAAGCTATGTAGGTGGATACAAAGCTTCAGTCAAAGTCTGCAATGATAGACCAAATGGACTCCTTGCTGAAAAATCTATTGGAATAATATTGAGATGATGTACTAAGAGGGGAGGGGTGAATCAGTACCTCTAAAAATTTTCTTGGTTAGCCCATTAACCCTTAATCATCAGTTTGTAAATTATCTTGTCTAACTGTTCATCTTTCTTTATGCATATCCAATCATATCATAAATTCTTTAGTATGTAACCATAACAGAAACATTCATGAAAATAGATAACACATGACACAAGATTTGATATCGCAGAAAACTCCTGTTAGGAAGTAAAAACTGTGGTGGGGATTGTTACCCACAAGACTTCACTATCTGCAAATAAGAAGGGGTCGATTAAGGCTTACAATTGGTCACTTCTAATGGCCTACCCTATTAGGAGTATTACAGTGGAGACCTATTAATATCTACTTCGTTTGAAGCTTTAGCAACACTGTTAAGTGTGCACTCTATTAAGAGATTTGGAATGAAGGGTTAAGTCCACCTTCTACAAAAGGATTTTAGATGTGATGCACTTGTTAGAATGAAACTACATAATTCTTTGATCTGATGAAAAATGCAATCTTCAATTGATGATAACAGATCCTATAAAGCATTACAGAAGATGGAGTGCGAGAGCGGCGGGAGAATAGCGATTTCAAAACCTAGGGTTTCAGGGACCTCTGGAGGAGCTCCTACGACTATCTTAGACGGAGAGAGTGATGAAGATGAGGCAGATGATCCTGTTTTTGTTATCTTGGCAATGACTGTTGGGATGCTCGGGCGTTTTGCTGCATATTTGCTTGTCCCTTGTAGAGGGCTACGGCTCTGTTCCCTGCTTCTTGGTGTGCCTTGGCCTTGTCATCTTTGGTATGTGACTGGTCCACTGTCCTATTGGGTGGTCATCTCCATACCTTTGGCTGTTGTTGGCAAGCTGAAGCCACTTTCATTTATTGCTGCGTGCAGGGGCTCATTGTTTGTTGGTTCCCTTTTGGATGTGGGTACCAATAAACGGGGAGCTGCAGAGGTTTTTTCTGGTGAAGAAGCGATCAGTTTTGGAGATGGCTTTGTTGATGATGGTGTTTTTGGTGTTTGGGTCATCTACCGTTCCAATGGTTCCCTTGCTTGGGAGTCATTTTGGTCACCTGTGGAGGATTTTTTCTCTGATACCCTATTTCCAGCTGTTGGGAGATGGGTGGTTGGCCTGGGGAGGGAGTTCCATGCCCTTTTCTGTTGTGGGTATTTTCTTCACTTCCTTGCTTGGGTCCATATGGTGACTTCCCTAGCTCTACCTTGCCATGGTGTTTCTTGTCATCTTTTTCATTGGGCCTTGTGGGGATCTGTGTTCCAGAGCTGGCTTTGGTTGCAGGTCTTCTGCTGGTTCTGGTGGGGTATGGTTAAGGGAACAGACTCTATGAAATGGTTGGTGTTGCTGAAGGTGGAGGGGCTATTTTTCCTCTATGACTATGATCTCTTATTGAAATGTAGCCTCCAGATCCTTGGCTACAGAGATGCGGGTGCTTGGAAAATAAATCTTTTTCTGAACAGCCCTGTTTTGAGGGTTGTGTGGATCTGGGTTTCGGACTGTTCTCCCAAATGTGGTGTGAGATTTGTTGTCTTTGCTAAGGGGAATGGGTTATGGGTGCCTGCCTCTAAGAGTATCTTTTCTCAGACTGGGACCATACAAGGTTTGGCTGGGAGATATTGTCCTCTCTAGTGTTTACCTCCCCGCTAGGACTTTTTGGATGCTATGGGGGAATGTTGTCCCTCTTGGTGGATGACCCAAATCCTGCTGTGATTTTCTCCTATTGTTCAGCCTGTGAAGGCTCTGAGCATGCACCTGCTCTGGAGCTTTGAAGAGATCTTCAGTACCCTGTGCATGTTGATTTTAGCTGTGGTTTCTGGCCTTTGCTGGCTGGGTGCCTTTCTTCTGTTGGTTGCCCTCTTTTTGATTTGGGTTACTGAAGATAGTCCTGAGATATGGACATGGTTGACTCTTCACCTTGAAGAGCTATTTTGTTTGGTGCTGGTGTGATGGGAAGGGTTTTTTCTTCCAGCTCCTTTTTTCCTTTTGTGGGTCTGTCCTCTCTGCTTGGTCTGGACAGAGTGTTTTCTTTATCTTTTGGGCAGGTGATTTCTAGCATTTTTCAAGGGCACACCTTGGGTGGTTGTTTTTGGTTGAAGTTAGTAGCCGGTTTGGGAGCTTTTCCCAACCCTGTGGTTTTGGTTTATGAGCAGGTTGTCTGGAGGTGGGTTTGGCATTGTCTGTCCGTTTCTTCTTTCACAGCTCCTATGGAGGTGGAGTTGTCTCCTATTGAGGGGGAGGTTTTTGTTACTTTGGAGGTGGACGAGTTCTGTGCTCTCTTCTGTGGTTGGTGGTTTACTAGCTTTTGCCTAATGTTTTTGATCTCCCTCCCCACTACCCCTATTGAGGTGGGCCCCTTTACTATTGAGGTGGAAAGGGTGGCTACTGTTGGAGGGTGGATCTACAGTCAAGGTGCTGCGTTTACACACTGGAAGATCCTCGATAGCCTTGCTTGTCCAAGGGTGTTTGGCAAGTCTCAACTGTTAGTTTGTTCGTTGAGCTTTGGTGATGGTCGTTCATGACCTTGTTGTTCTTTTAATTTTATCTATTGTGCACTCTGGATACGATTAATATGCTATTAATGTGTATCTAGTGTGCTTCTGCTATACGACGGGCCAGCACCCTCTTGCTGCTACTTTATTCAAAAATAGATCCTATAAAGCTTCATACATATTAATAATCATCCTTCCATGATTGAATAATATCTTTATCTGCTTATCGGTAGCCTCTATGTGTTCTTGATAACTGATGTATTTTGTTTCTGACCTTTGCATGAATTCTACCTTCTGCTCCTTAGATGCTCTTGGTAGCTATCAACAATAATGAATTCATGTACTCACAATTGATTTTTAACATCAACTTATACTAAATTAGACTCAGTTCTTGATTCATGCATCGCAAGTTAACTCTAGATCCAAGGTTTACAGCTTGACCTTGATCTTTAGTTAGTTTATGTTTTAGATCTGTTAAGATGCATTAAAACATTTACATAAAGCTTGCTTGACCCTAAAGTTATGATTTAAAACAAATAAAAACTCTATAAATAGAATTACATTTCTTTATCCATCATGTAAAAATCAGATCCACAATTTGTGGGTTCTTCAACTGACTGTCTATTTTGACGACCAGTTTTCTTGGTCGTCGGTGTTCCTTTCTTGAACTTGTCATTAGGTATGCCTTTTCTGTTCCTGTTGGGTTAGTTCTGAAAACTATGTCGCCGTTGATGCTTGTGGTCGCCGGTGATGCTTGTGGTCACCGGTGATCTCTGTGGATTCTATACTTAGCATTTTTCTGTTGACCTTTGTATTCTGTCAGGTATGCTAGTTGTTTGTCGGTAATGCTTGTAATATGCCGGTGAAGCTTGTAGTCTGGCAGTAATGCTTTAGTCTGCTGGTGATCTCTGTCAATGTTTTTCACTAAGTGTACTAATGGAAAAATAATGTCATCAATCTCCCCCTTTGACATTAGTATCAAAAACATGATATGTGCAACATACTGAGTGTATTAGTATGTACACCTGTGTATACTTCTTCCTTAGTCATTTGAATGACTCCCCCTATGTATATGTCAGTAAGTGTAAGTATATATATATATACATATCCTTATGTATTTTATTTTCCTCTTTTTCATCTGATATATATAATGTACATAGCTATATACATGTCCTTTCCTCCTTTTTTGATTTTAAAGGCAAAGGTACTTACAACTTTTCAAAAAGGTGGGAATGTGAGGACTTGATTTCCTCCATCATATTTTCCCATTTTTCCTTCAGCATTTCTAGAGCCATGTGCTCTAGTGAAATCCATACATGTATGTCATAGATGTTGTCTACTACAGACCTCTCAGGGGTTGCTATCAGATTTCTAGCATCAGAAATATGTTGCTGCAGAATAGTAAGATTTGGTGGAATATGTGCTTAAAGTTCAATAATCTCACCTCTGAATTGTGTTTCAGCATCCCATATTTCTTGCCTTAGCCTATTTGCCTCTATGACCATGTCATGATGTGCCTTTATGTTGTCAGCATGAGAGGTTAGGCTTTGTGCACTTGTTGTGGCATTATGATCTATCTCTGCTAGTTTGTCACTATTTTCTTTTGCAAATTTCTCTAGTGTGCACATCTTTTGAACTAAGGTGATTGCTTCACCAATCATTGGCTCTAATTCTTCAGTGAGTTCTAAGATCTTTACCTTTTTCAATGCCACTTCTTGGCTGATTTTATCAATTAACTTGAATTGATATTTATTTTCTGGTTGCTCTTCCATTGCTTGTTCTGCATCTATACCTTGCTCTGTGATGGCATCAGTAAGAACAGCAATTTATTCCTTTATTGAAGCATTTTCTTCAATTTTCACTTCAGGAACAAGTTGTCAGAGTATCTCTTTTGCTTTGTCAAGTGCCTTGTTTTCCCTATGTTCTTGTATCATCTTCTTCTGTATGGATTTTCTCTGACATAGCACTCCAAACTCTTGAAGTTTGGCATTGTCTAAAGTGGTGATATCCCAGTTTGGAACTCCAATGATCTCATCTAGTGTCACAGCTAATATATCCTTCTTTACTATTTTCTTCTTTTTCTTCTTTGGCTGGGTGGCAGATTGATGTACCACCATCTATAAGGCGTGAGATTGGGTTGACTTGGTGGGTGAGTGTTGAGAAGATGAGGCATCCTTGTGTATCTGTTCTAAGTCCACCTACCGGTTTGGTGAAGACGTCTCCTCATGTGCCTTGGGTGTATCAACAAATATGTTTTCTTTGAGTTTTGTCCCTTCATCTTTCTTGACTCCTTCATTTTTCTCTTTTTCCTCAACCTCTTTCAATGTATCATCATTTTTATCATCTGTCTCTTTGCTTTGATCTTTTGATACATTTTGTTGATCATCGGTTGCATCCTTCATTTTAGTATCTGTATCCTTGGGAGTGTTGGATGCACCTTGGTTTTCATCGGTACCCATATCCTTGGGTATATTATCATCTTTCTTAGATGATTTATCTTGACTTGACTGTATATCAATAGCATCTATTAATATATTCATATTTGTTGGTGTATTGACTGTTGTAGTGTCAATAGCTATGTCTTGTCCGTCAGTCTTACCCTTTGCAGCATTAACATCTTCATCCATTTGAACCTCTATTGTAGGGTCTTTCTTGTAATGGTATCGACAATGTTGTCTAACCATGAATCATCGTTTATATCAACATCTAAGTTACCTTTTATTGACAATTCTTCTTTGGTAACTTCTTCATCCTCCAAGTTTATGTGGATGGGGGTTGCTGGTACTTGATCACCCTTACCATCTTCTGACCAGTCCTCATCTATAACATCAGTTTGTTTTTGGCTTGTGATCTATACCTCTTCACTATCTAACTCAATTGTTGAGTTACCTGTTTTGTTGATAGGTTCCTTTTCAGGACTGCTTTTTTCATTAGGATTTAGTATGCCACTCCATATTTGATGAGTGTCTTCTTCTAGCTAGGGATAACTTTAAGAAACCCCCCTGTAGAAAAATATATAAAATCTTGGTGAATGTTTCATTTTATTTTTAAAAATATTAATTCCTATTGGCAAATCTCTCAATTTTTTGGGAAAACAAATTATTTGTATTGGCGAATCTCAAGCAATAACCACAATTTCATTAATGACCATGGAAAATAATTATATTTAAATAAAAAAGAGTTCTTATAGAAAATTATTAGGCTAACTATGAAAATATTTGATGGGTTTAAGGGAACTCTATAGTATCAAGTTGCTACCATTTATTTAAAATATAATCAAATAATCCTCATTATATTGT
>MU227313.1:1035079-1052015 GCA_018584345.1 Thuja plicata | reverse complement strand
CATTCATACGTTCAATCACACTGTTAAACTCCTCAGCAAGGAAATCAAAAGGAATCAAAAAGGCACTACTGGAGATATGACATACATGCTAAAGCAGATTCAAGAGCAGAAAAGCATAGTCTGGATGTAAATACTTTGATTAAAAAAATCCTTGCATGTTTTTTAGTTAAAAGAAAATGTAAATACTTTGATTAAAAAAATCCTTGCATGCAACTAAAACATGATTCTTTATGCCATGCATTTAGAAATTTTAAACTAACAAATAAAAAATTTAAAGAAAGACTGAAGAAATTTCTGGTGAAGTTGGAATAGATTCAGTGCAACACCTAATGAGGTTGCTGAGATATATATTATGTGGAACTACCAAAATTTTAGTTTACCATAAGAAATACCATTTCATTTGAGTAACTATTTTGAAATGCAATGAAATAATTTTAGTATTTCACTAACTCTTTATTTCACTAACATCAACTCTTTATGGAAATGTAATTTGAGAAACTCTCTTATGCAATGAAAAGTAAAACACATGAAATGAAGAAATAGAGCTATTCCTAAATTTGGCTTAAAAATATCATAGTTTTTATATCTAATCGGTTTGTAATGAAACTTGAATGCTATGACTTTGTACAAATAAAACCTTTTCACGGATTCGCTCACAGGTTACGATAAAAAGTTATATTTTTCATTTGGCTTATCAAAAATTTGATTGAAATTATGAGAAGAAATTTTTAATCCTCAGTCAGTAAAGGTGGTGGTATGGTTTCTTTACAAGATGGTAAAGGTGGTGGTATGGTTTCTTTACAAGATGGGTAGTAAGGTAGAAATGTAGTGAAAGAATGGTGAGGCCACCCTAATGGCTATCAAATTTTATAGACATTCTAATGGCTATCAAATTTTCTCAAAAAGCAAAATGTTAACTAATAATTATTTTGCCACTTTAGGAAAGCCTCTCGGCTTAAATACATAAAGTACAAGGAGTCTTACTACAAGGTCATGTTAAGTATCTATTTTTAAAAAAAAACTCTCCAAAAAAAATTAAGAAACAATATTATGAAAAATTCTCCTTAGAAGAGAATAAAGTGTATTTATAGATTTATGATTTACTTTTTTCATATACTATATTAAAATATAATAAATCTAGATGATAAATTTATAACTAATGCAACAAATAGAATTATTAAACTATAAATGGACGAAATTATTAAAATCAAATTTAGAAAGGTGGTTTTCAAGACAACATATTTATATGTCTATAACTTATTTCTTTAATATAAAGTTTTTGGGTTACTCATCTATTTATTAGAATCTAGGATTGTATAGAAGTTTCATTTTTAGAGGTAGTTTTCTTCTATTTTCTTAGGTTTTTTGAAACATATATATGTTATTAAATCTTGGTGAGTTTATTGTATTTAAAGATCCTTGTGATCAACCTTTTGAATGTAGAGTAAAAGAGTTCAATCTCCAATTTTAATAATTGTTATCAAAGTCAATTATAACATGATTGGAAAAATCATTGATGTCTTAAAGAAAAGAATTGTAGCGTGGACTGTAGAAGTCTTATTTTATTTTATTTTATTTATAAGGATGAAGTTGCAGCATTATTACAAAAATAATTGTCATTTTTTAAGGGAAAAATTATATCATTGATTATAAACATTATTAGAATTTTAAAAAAAAGATTAATTTGATTGCAAAGATCGCTAAAAATGGAAAATAATTGTTTGAGTTACATTACTACTAGGTTGACTCATGCTAATGGGGGTTCACAACTTAGTGTGTTGGTTAGGTGATGGTGGTGTTGTTGTCCCCACCTATGTTCAAACCTCCACTAGGTCATTGTGATCATGGGAAGCACTCGGTGATCCAAAACATTGATGCGCAAAAAATCTCACACAATCAAATCCAGAATCTTAAGCTTCTTAATAGCTTGCCAAAATCTTTTGAGAATTTAAAAACCACTCCTATATTTAGCAAAAAAATGACAAACCTAAAATTCAATGATCTAGAAGGTCTACTATTGAAACATGAGGAAATGTTTAATAAAGATAATGAAGTTGAACTAACAAATGCATTTATGTCTAAGTTCAAAGGAAAAAGATTTAAACATATTTTATTATGAATAATAATGACCAAATAAAAAGAAGGGTTTGTTATTCTTGCAATCATCCAAGTCATATTAAATACAAATGCTTTAAAAAAATAACAGATCTATAAAGTATGTTAAGAAAAGAAATATGATGGATGATGTTGATATTGAAGATGTTGATAGTCATAAATTGTTTACAGCCAATGGCTCCAAATATATTCAAAATAATGATGTTTGGATCTTATCCATTAAGGAACTACTCACATTATCAATTAAAGAGCTACTCACCACATGACTGGCAATATTGATAACTTGATAAATAAAGTAAAGAAATAAATAAATACAATTACATTGGGAGATAATTCCCAATTAAATGTTGAAGGAATTAGAAAATACTTTCTACATGTTCCCATCCAAGGTAAAGCAAATATTGATAATGTGTGAATTGTAGGACAATGAATGAAAATCAATATGTGGTTGATATATGAAAGGAAACCAATTTTATTTGACAATAAACTCCTCTCAAGCTTTAGTTTCAAGTGGTGCATCAAGAAATTGGCTATGGCATGAAAGGCTTGGTCATATTAATAATAAATCACTAGAAAGGAAATGTTTGATCAAAATATAGGGTATGGTCTTCCACCTATCACCACAAATAAGTATTTTTGTGAAGCTTGTGTCATGGTGAAACAACATAGAGAAAAATTTGATTCTGGAAAATCTTGGAGAACCTTTGATAAGTTATAATTGGTTCATTATGATCTATGTGGACCAATAAAGGTAATTTGTATAGGATGATCTTGATATTTCATGACATTCATTGATGACTTCACTCTAAAGGTTTGGTTTTATTTTTTAAACAATAAACTTCAAGCATTTGATAGTTTCAAAGATTTTTTACATCAAGTTGATAATGAAAGCGATAAAAGAAATTAAAATGCTAAGATTAGATAATGTGGAGAATATACTTCATATGAATTCATCTGTTTTGTAAGAAAAAAGTAGCTAAGAGGCAATTATCAGCTCCATATGCTCCACAACAAAATTGAGTATCTAAATGAATGAATAGAACACTTCTATAAAAATCCAAGTTCATGCTTAAGGCTAGTAATCTTGATAGAACTTATGGGGAGAAGCAGTCCATATAGAAACATTTTTATCAATCAAAATTTGACTAATATTTTAGAAGTAATCTATCTAGAAGAAGCATGGTCAGGAAGGAAACCAACAGCTAGATATTTAAGAATTTTTGGGAGAATTTCCTATGCTAAAACAAACAAACTTCACATCTCTAGAGATGTCAAATTTGAAGAAGAGTTTCACCTTCCACCCATTTATCATGATAATATATTAGAAGATAAAAATGATTGTGGCACATCATCATCCTCAACCAAAAATTATGAACTAAAATTAGATTTTCCTATTTAATGTACAAAAGAAGGAGAATAAATTGATGAACCAATTTTAACCATAATGTATAATCCACAACCTAATGCTCCTCTAAGGAGATCCGAACAAGCTAGGAAAACAACTATTAAGTTCCAAGACTATGAGATAAAATATGCATTAATGTCAATTGTTCTAAATACTTAGGAACCAGGGACTTTTGATGAAGCAATGAATGATGAAAATAAGGAAAAAGCTATTAATTAGGAGATAAAGTCAATTCATAAAAACCAAACACGGGGATTAGTTCCTTTACATCTTGGAAAGAAGGCAATTTATTGTAAATGAGTATTCAAAATAAGAGGTATTTTTGGATCCATATTTTTTATAGTATAATTTTGCATTCTAGTAATGGTATAGTTAATTTTCTAGTTTGATACTCTAATTTTCATAAAATAATTTAATCAAATAACTTAATATTTTGTCAAAGATTTTTTAAAGTTTAAAACAGTTACTTTTAACTTTATAAAATATCACAAAAATGCTTCTTTATAGGTCTCATTTTTTATGAAATATAGATTGATGTAGTTTAGAAATTCATAGCTTGTAAGGAGATTATAATTTTAACATTTTGGATTTTCTAGGCCCTCAAAATACTATATAATTTGGTGAGAATAATTATAAAATATGTAAAATATTACTACCAAACTTTATAATTTTAGGAGTTTCCAAACTTCAAAGAGCATTAAATTTTTTTTTATCTTTTATGAGTTTCTATCTCGATGTTATGGACATGTGGATTTCTTATTTGGACATTATTATATTGTATCCTTTATTTTTTAGAATCTTAGCATAAATAGCCATGGATAAGGCCAACTAACAATGTCTACATTAACATTTAATTAGTCTCGTGGATATAGATAGTCCATATCTTAGTCATCTCACTACAACCAAATGGGTCATTAGCCCACAAAACTAAATATCTTATAGATCATAAATAATGAAATAGGTAAACTCGTAATCACATCAAGAAAATTGAACACTAAGATACCTAAAGTAGGCCTATCATTTTTTGTTTATTTTGTTGAACCAACTTTTCCTCTGTCTTCAGTCTTCTGATATGAAATTTGACCAGCTTCAAACCCTATTCTACTCTTGTATTTTGGATTTTTGTGTGTAACCATCATCTCATCAAACTTGGAAAAACTCTTTCTACATTTGTCTTCTTGATTCTTTGTTTTCTCTAGAACTAATTTTAGGAATACTGCCTCTTTGGACCAATTTCTTGCATTCCTTTGTTTTGTTCTCTATTATTCCATTTAAAAACTCCTTAGTCTTTCTGTCTTCTTCACCTTGTATCTTTAGACTAAAAATCATGTCATTTTCTTCTTTTAACTCTTTTTTGGCTTCCTTATGTCTTTCTCTAAATTTCTTGATATGTTCCCTAAGTTTTCTAATGCACACATTTGCTTCTTTGATATTTTATTTCATATCTTTATTTTTTAATTTTAGAATTTTCAAGATCTCCAAGATCTGCTTTGAGTTCTCCATTTTTATCAACCTGAGTTTCTTCTAATAATTCTTCTAGAGAAAATTTAAGTGTCATATGTTCAACCTCCAAGATCTCCTTCAAGTTTTTAGGCTCAATCAAAGGACTAGGCTTTGATACCAGTTTTTGAACATCTTGAATACTAAGGGGGGTTGAACCAATATTATCTTTAAAATATTAAAACCCTTAAATAACCATCCACATAACATAATTAATCAAAATAAATAAGGGGGGTGCAGTGAGTGGCCTCCTCCTTCTTTTAGTCATAGGATGGCAAGTTGGAAATGGCTGGGGGCCAACCCCTTGGTCCTTATGGTGGAGTGGTAATGTGATGCAGTACCAATCTAGGGCTGGTATTTTTCTATTGGTGTTGGGTGATACCCATTGCTTTGGGTATCAGCTCTATTGTGGTTTAGGGAAACCCTGGGTTTTCCTGGGTTTCTCTTTGCTCGCGGCTGGGAGGTGCTTGCAAGCAGCTGGGTAGTGCTTGCAAATGGTTGCTAAAAAATTTCAAGGGCCCATTCTGATTTTTGGGCATTTTCGATTCTAGTCAAAGGCAGGTTTGGGGGTGATGTTTCCCTATGGTGTTGTTCTTTTGGTTTCTGGGTTCCATGTCAAAACCCTGGATTTCTATTTGGGGAGCCTCAAAATTCTAGTAAACTTTATGGTGTAAGGCCTAGGCCTTCTTTACTGGGTAGTTGGGTTTTTAATGATTTAATCTTTTTAGTTGCTATTTTTTGTGGTTTCTGGGCTGCTAATTTATAATGCCTTCTTCTTAGCAGTGATTCATAATGGGTTTAGCGGGCTGGTTTCCAGTCCTGTTTCAGTTTAGTGGGCTGAATGTCTATTCTTTTTTTGTAAGGATTGTAAGGGGTTTTGGGTCCCCCTGAAACCTATTTTTACCAGCAATCAAAAACTTAATTAATCAAAATAAATAAACGAAAACATGAATAGAAACAAAGAAAAAATAATACTAGTATTTTTATGTGGAAAACCCAAAAGGTAAAAACCATTGAGAGGATTAAATCTCAATATCTTACAACCGGCTATGAAATATTGTAATAGTTATCACTACATGGATCACTGCCAATGGGATCACTACCAAAATAAGGGGCAGTGCTAAAAGGAGGGCTCATTTCCTAGAAGTACAAAATTGAACTATTATAGCTACATCTCAAATATGGATGGAGTATAATTCCATTGAAGTTCAGTATAGATATTTTGCATACTTCATTTAATCTTGATCTGATTGCACTTGTAGCCTCTAAAATGAATTTATCTCTTTTATTTGCATCATCAACCTCTTATTATCTATAAGGTTATTCCAATTATATACCAATTTGTTCATACATTAGTTCATCTCCACATGCTATGTTCCAAAATGAATCAGCCCCAAAGTGCTTCACACATTATCTCTAAAAATACTTTACACACATCTAATTAAGTCGTCTAAAACCAAATAATGATTCATGATAGCTTAAATTTATGTGCAACATATAATCCTTGATCATTCCTCAAAACTGCATGAAAAAATTTAATCGCCAAAAGAATTGTGGACCGCTTGATCAAATTGTCATGTATCGAAGAAATGGAGTATCTACCAAACAGAGCTACTAGACATTGTATCTTTTTCTATAGGTAGTATTATCATGTAAAATATTGAATATACATACCATCTTGATAGATAATCTTACTGCTAAAATTGTAAATCAATAACTATAGTTGTGGAGGAGTGTAGACCAAAACAAATACACTCAATTTGTTGAAACTATCAGAGCTTGTGCTGTGAGGAAATTATGAAATCAATGATAACATTTCAAAAAAAATTAGATATGGAAACATCGTATGATAAAGTAAATTTATCCTTCTTAAATTTGATCCTTAAGAAATTTGGAGAAAGGTCCAGGTGGGAAAAGTTAGAGAAAAAAAAATGATACTATTGGAATTTGACCAAAGGAGTGTTAGCACTGTATTTTTAAAATTTTCCCCATGAACATTGAGAATGTCCTTTCCAACATTTTTATTGTGAGGGCCTTTAATTTTTGAAATTTTAAAGTGTTATGGTGTTCGGGCTTCAAAGTCCTTGGTAAATTTGGCCCTTTATGTATTTTCGTGTAGTCACAAGCATTAAGTTGTGTTGTTAGTTAAGGGCGCGAGTGTGAGAGAAAAGAAAGATGTTAGTCTTTTCTTATATTCACAGGCTCTATTGTGGTTCGTTCTTTAGCATTGCGAGTATGTGATAGAATTGAATGTTATGTTGTCACTGAATCACAAGTAGTTGGTGGTTAAGGTCTTTTAGCCCACAAGTGTGCGACACGGTTTATTCTAAAGTTTAGGTGGTCTCATCACTCACTCATTGTGTTAACTAACCCATAGCATTTTGAGCTACGAGTGGGCGATGATTATGTTTGTAGTTATCTTTATGGTTATCGCGTACTCACGGAGGTCAAGGTCAAGTTAAGTTTTATGCTATGAGCTCACGACTAAGATGTGTTTGGATGAAGATTAATGGTTTTTGCTTGCTCGTGGATAATAAAAGAATATTCCATATGTTGATGTGAGGGTGAGACTAAAATGATTAATTAGATGGACGGTCCTCACTTACTCATAGGATGATTAGAGATCTAAATAAAGGAGCTATGAGTGCGCGATTACAGAGAAAATTTGGTAGTGTCGCTAGCTCTCAAAGGAAACAAAAAATTCATTCATTGTGTTGCGAGCATGCGACAAGGAGCCACGTGTCCAATTTTTGTAAAATTTTAAAAATGCTTAGAAAGACAAATGTATACTTGGTTCCCGCAACAACACTCAAAGATGGAATTAATTGCAAACTAGTTGCAATCGCCAATGGTCATTCTGGAAAGTGTGAGAATTAATGGTGGACTTGACAAATGTTTGATTTTCTATAAATTGCATAATTGTGCTTAGATTGTGTATATTGTTTTTATGCTTCCAAGAGATTTTGAGCACTTTAACAGAGATTTGTGTTTTGAGCTTGATTTGCAGGTTATTTCTTAGTGTGGTGAAGGTGTCATTCTGTAAATTTCAAGATGAGTCAAGAAAATTCTAGAGGAGATTCAAATGCCTCTAGTAAAAAAGAGGTGGTGGTAAAGAAGTATGTTGATGAATTTGCAGGCCTGTTTACAGGAGCTTCTAGTGTAAATGGTGTAAATTGGATGGAATGGAAGGACAAATGGTGCCAATGTAGAAATTTTCTTACTTTAAATCACTCAATTAATGTTCTATTTCATTACTTCTAGAATAACAGAGTTAAATCAGTTCCCATGGGTAATCCATGGAACTTGAACATGGCTAATATAATTGTGTCCAATATATATGTTGATGTGGATTTGATAAAAGAATTGGCAAAGAAGTATTGTCATGTGTCTAGGGTAATTTAGAGGAATAATAAGATTGCCCTAGTAACCATAGATAGAAAAAGTTTCGGGGAGGTTTTTAAAATTTATGGTGTTATATGCATAGAAATTGATTTGGTTTAGATGACCAATGACTATGAAAGGCGTGACAAGTTGATCAAATAGCATGAAATGCCAAGGTACATGCCTAGGGTGGAAGAAAGGTTGGTTACGGTTCTTGATGACATAAGTCCACCATTCGACCTCTCCTTCTTCCATAATTACATGAAATGCACTATTTACGAGTTATGTAGGGTCTTGAGGTTTGATGGAGACACAACAGTGGCTGCTAACTTATTGATGAAGGTCATGGATATTCAACATCTAGAGGTCAATACTAACTATGATTATGTTGGTTATGTTGTGGAGTCCATACACAATACTTTGGTGGAAACTCAAAGTGGTGCTCCTACTCCTACGTTCAAACATTACTCACATTTGATGTATTTGATTATGTTCTATAACAAGGAGCTCATAGACAAATAATTGGATTTGTATGAAAAAAAATATGGATTTGAAATGCCTGTGTAGAGGTGGACTCAGGTATGAGAGAAAATATTCACACTCATCTTTTGTTTGTTTTGAAAATTGGATTGTCACTCCAATATTAGGTATGTTGGGAGTTGATAGGGAGAGGTTATCCATTGATTTCAGAAGGCTATTAATACCTTGGAATTTTGTTCCAAATTGGCCAATTAGTCACAATTGGGGTTACTTTTTCTTCTTCGACCATTTTACTATCATTAGGGTTTATGGGTGCTCTCAGCCCCCACATGTACTCCCTAAATTTATTAAATTCAGGGTTACTCTTATGGAGTTCATTTGGAAAATCACCTGGGTGGATAAGGAGTTTTTAGAATGGCATAAGAAGGACACATTTGTCCTTAGATTTTTGATAGTATATGATTTCTCTATAGGCAAAAAAGCTTTTGATCAAATTAATAGTTTTTCAAAACAATACAGATTATTGAGTACAATCTCAAGATTTTGTAATCCAGAGAAATTTATCAAGATAGCTTTGAAAACCATGAATTATAGGGCCACTATTAGGGATCATGGAGTTTTGGATGATGAGGATATTGTAAGGAATCGAATGGAGAGGATTAATGTCCAAGAAAAAAGAAGGAAATGGAAAGACCTCATGAGAGCAGAGGCGGAGTGGAAAGAAGCAGACCCTACATTCTCTAGTTTTTTTCCCTGACACCCCATACTTCTAAAGGGTTGAAAAGATACTCGAATCATATGAGACTTTGATGGCACAAGTGTCGATATTTGGCTATGAAGGTGCACATCCCCAAGAATCCCAGGACACACAGGCCTTGCATGGCAATAGACTCTTGGAATCATAAGAAGATGATAAAGAGAGTGAAGATGAAGCAATTTATGTTAAGGAGCCACCAAGTAAAGGAAAACGAAGTAGAAATAAGGAGAAATATGGCTATAGATGTGGTTACAGAATAGGGTACTAATTTCAGAAGGATCAGAACTCAATTGCGGGAAATTCTATAAGATGAGGGACAAGATAAGAATAAGGAAGCTCTTGCGATAGGAATGGATGAGAGAATCATGATGGATGATGAATTCATAATAGATGATGATTTCATCAAGTCAAGTGAGTTAAAAATCTTTCTAATGAAATTAAAACAGAGTAAGTTGAAACAGAATTTGATAACAGAGGAAGGTGGTGGGGAGAAAAATGAAGAGATTGTAAGGACACTTCAAGAATATGACCCTGATAATGAACTGATTATTGTTTAACATGCAAAAATTCTAGTACATAATAGTGGAGTGTTACTGATACCTGATTGGGACTTGAAATCTACATTCATTATTAATCAAATCAAAATACTATGTTCAGATCAGAGTTTGAGGTAAATGATGTTCTAAGAGGATCAAGCTTTGATCCCAAGTCAAAAACTCTGGCTATTTGGTCTCTGGCTCCTCCCACACAAAAGCCACTGGTGCTAAAAATAAGGGAAGAAAATAAAGATGACAGAATGATTTTCAATCTGCAAAACACATGTGATACAGATATTTCTCATCTGATGACTCAAATTTCATTCATGAATCTGGCTAAAGTAGAGGACTTGTCCAAAATATATGGGCAAACCTTTAATTGGATAATTGTATTGGCTAAGAAATATGAAGAGGTCATAATAAAATACAATGCACTGGAAGAATGGGTGGAAGAACTAAAACAAAAGAAGGCAAATGAGCCCTCACAGGCAATGACAGTATACAAAGTGGATGCGTCTATAGAAACTTAGGATGATATAGTAGTTATTGAAGGCAAAATAGGGAAATCTGAGGGAGGACAAAATGCTAATGTTATTCTTATGGTTCTTGCATTCTTGAAGCACTGAGTGGATGTTTTGAAAGAGAAAACCTCATTAGTTCATAAATTGCACAATTCACTCCAAGATGCAAGCATGGTAGCTTCTGAAGTTGTGGCCTTTCTTGGGCCCATGTTCAATGTATAGTCAGGTAGGACTAGATTAATTGATAGATTAAACATTTTTATGCTATATAGTGATGAATTCCCTCCCAAGATTTCAGAAACTACCAAGGTGGTAGAAAGGTAAATGCCTCTTATGCATTATGTAATGGGAAGGATATGTTGATTAGAAACAAACTACAGTTATTTGGAAAAGAGTGCAATGCACTAATTCCTCCAATTTATGATAGTAATAATTATTTGAAAGAATAGTCTGTGTGGGAGGAGGAATTTGATTCCATATGGAAAAAAAAATGATGTAAATGAACACTTGGATAAGAGATTGATGTTGGTTACTTCAATGATTTGATTGACAATTTGTTTAAGGTTGAAGTTGATATGACCAAGTTCATTATTGATGAAAAGATGATCATAGATGCAAGGTGGACAGAGGCCATTGTCAAGTTAGAACAAGAAAAGGCTTTCATTCGGCCCACTGACAAGGAGGTGAATAGGTGGGATGCTATGTTGAAAAAGTAATGGGTGTCCTATGGCTGAAACAAATTTTGGATCATATTATTGCAAGTTTTATCATTTTTACTTTGTTACAAAGTTGTTGCAAGATATTTTAATTCTTCCAAGTAGTCTAAATATTTTTGCATCCTTATGTATAAAAGGATTCTAAGACTACTAGGAGAGAGGATAGTCATTTCTGAATCATAAAATATTGTAAGACTTTGGTATTAGACCAGGAAATTATATAGGTGTTTGGAGTTTATTTTGAATGTAATGACCATTTTGATATGAATATGAATGCAAATCCACAGGAAGTTTCTAGAAATTCTATAAATGGTTGTCTTTGGTCTAGATTTTGAGTTTTATTTAAATGGAATAGTTAAGGATTGTTCAATTTATCTATCTGTAAGGCAAGTTGTGAGATTGTTTTAGGGTTTCTCTCAAGGGGAGAATTAATTTCCTTAGAGTAGTGTAATAAATATTTAAAGTTATTTACAAATCTGATGATCTTATATATCATATAAATGTGGAATGATTTGCAAGGTATATTCATCCTCTACTCAGACCTATAGGTGTTACTGAGTTTATATTATTGTTAAGGGTTTTGAATGTTTAAAGTAACACCATGCCCTAAGATAAGGCTCTAGTCTTTTATCCATTTGGAGTGGGTGGCTATCATCATTTAGTCAAACATTTTGGTAACCTGATTATGTTTTGTTTTATCAAATAAGTAAGTTACAAAACAAGGGTTTTGTAATTTCCACTATAAATCTGCTTGAATGATACTGTGAGTGAGTCATTAAAGTAGAAAAGAGGTAAACCTTCCTGAGTACGTGGAACTCAAAGTGAAGAGGGTATAAATACACTATTACTTTTAGTATTTTTCTTTCTTGATCAGTGTGTGGGTAGATAATAGAGTGGGCTTGTTTACAAGTGTCATATGTCAGCAAGAAAAAGAACCAACAACGAGAAGAACAGGGATCAACCAGTAACTTTAGAATGAATGCATGGATCAATAATTTCCTCATTGTTGGAGGACCAGCAAGAAGATAGGTTGGGGGAATGATGGGTTGAAATAACAACCTATTTTTTCCTTGATTATCATTTTTTTCTTGGAACTTTTATAGGGTGTATGGGTGTTTAAAGATTGATTTTAATACTTTTATGTCTTTTAAAACAGTATCTAATGAACATATGACATGTGGACTTAAACACTTTTGGGATGAAATACTTGATGTTTTAAATTATGGTTATCTTTAAATTAATCCTTTTTGAATAATTGAAGCTTAATAAGTTCCATTCAACCAAGTAGTTTTTTTTCCGGCAGCCATGTGATGTATCCATATTAATGAAATTAGAAGTTTAATAAATGAATGAAATGTGGAATAGATGTATCTCCATGTTTTTGTGATCCCAACCTTTCACTATAGAAATAAATGAACATGGAAGAATGGCAAAGCTAACACTTAAATGGGTTTCACCGGTTCTTGGACCAAGTCATACAGTCGGGAGTAGAAAGGAGGACAGCATTGAAGACTCATTGATGGATAAACTGATTGATCCATGTTCTAGCTGCAGCAGTCAATGGTATTTTAATGCAGATAAAATCTAGGGAGTAGTTGTCCTATACTCTCTCATACAGATAAGAAGAAGACTATTTCTTTCTTGTTGAGACAATATCTCCTTTCTACTTTCAATGCAATAATTGCACCCATCTATTTTGTTGGAGGTGGTTAGTTGGTTAGTTAGTTAGTTTAAATAAGTTTTTTAAGCCTCTTCAGAGGTTATCTAGGAGATCATGCAATAGTATTTTAATGGTGATGTAACTATTTTTAGCAATATAGTTTTCACAATTTCCAGTATTATGTATAATTAGTTTCTGTTATATGAATAAAGTAATGGTTATTTTGAGTTTATAGTGTGTTGAATAAATTGGATCCACTCCCCCAAGGGGGCCCACTTGGTGAGTGGTCCTTTGCATTTTTTTATTTATTTCCAATTTTTATAGTTTTTGTTTAGTTGCTTGTCTATTCTTGCAACCATTAGGAAATAGTTCCTATGTCTATTCCAGTATCCGAAGCAAGCAAAGTAGTTCCCTACCTTCTAGACCTAAACTTAGTTTATGTAATTTTATTTCATTGTTGTTCATGCTTAAGTATTTGGTAATTAAGTAGTTTTCTTTCAAGCATCCATTTTCCTTTATTTCTTATCTTTCTAATAGTAGCTAGCATGGCCTCAATGGAGACTTAGTACATATATTGTGCAGAACCATTTCAAGTTCAAGACCCTAGGTTGACATATTGAATGAACCTTACCATAGGAAGATAGCTACTTAATTAAGATTACCCATTTGTGAGTGGAGGAATTGAATCGGGTTATTTTTCCATTTGGAAAGGAAGACACCATCTCAGACCATTATTCAAAATCTTAGAGGTTGATTAGATAATCCATTTTGGATCTACCATGTTAATTTTAGCTATTATATTTAATTTTGAATCCAATCTATTTGTTAGAAATAAGGCATCACACACAACTGAGAAGGGGGGTGAATAAGTTGTGTCCCAAAACTTAAAAAACTCAATTAACTTTTAAACTGTAAGTCTTAGATCTGACATATGAACATTAAAGCAAGATCACAACACATTAATCAACACATAACACCATTATTTTTGATGTGGAAACCCAATTAACAAAAAAAACATGGTGGGGATCAAACCCACAAGATGATGTACTTTTTAAAAAGCACTATACCCTATTAGGAGTATTACAAGGGTAATGCACATAAATTCAAGAACATTGGACAAACCTCACTTCTCAAATACAACACGGGCTCAACCCAAAGGAAGTTTTACTACCTTACAATAATCTCTTATTACAATCCACAGTGGACAACAGTCCACAATTCATGAAATGATTGATAGCATCTCTATTATGTCAATACAGTTCCAATGAAGTACATAAAATCTCTACCTCAATTGCAGATTCTACATACCTCCTCACATAAACAACCCTCTTCCATCGCATCCACTCATGTGATCCATAAAGGTATATTACATCATTACATTTACACAATTCATCTACTTATTTCTTCAAATTTGATCAAGGACCTAAATTATAAACATTTAATCAAATATAATACAACCATAAATGTGATATAAAGCATATTGGTGGAGACATAGTAAGGGTCCAAATATTCATCCTCAAATAGGTTCCAGATCCATAAATCATTCCTTGATCCATCGCAACACACTACACCACCATGTCATCCAAGAACAATAAGAAAACCAACCCGCCACAAGAAAATCACCAAATCCAATCATATAACTCAATGTAATCCATAAAAACAAATAGGACATGATCTAGAAACATCAAAAAGTAACATGAAATGTCATAGAAACAACCAAAACAATTCTATCTCATAATTTACCATTATCTCTGCACTGTTCAACGGAAGCATCAACCAGCAAACTTTGTCACTTAAGAAAAATAGCTTGCCAGTATCCAAATCATGAACAAATTGAGCTAAGGATACCCATAAATGTCCTAAACTCACCACCAAGTTAGAAATCAGAAATATTTCTTTACCATGAACCACACAAATTCAAACACTGAAACATTGTCTTTTGCTAAACATCCAAAATACTAGTCCCTAATCAATCATTCATAACTCACTCAAATTACCATGCGAACCTCTGTAAATTGACATAGGTAAACTAAAGACATCCATGAAACTGTCTATATGTTCACAATATCTGATCTTCAATACAATATTCATACCAAACCAATATTCCCAGTGAACATACCAGGAATAATGTCACAAATAATAGAAATATGTTGACATCAATGACAAAACATCAATGTCAGCACATATATGCATAATATACCAACACTATCATGGGTCAAATTCTTACTTATATCACCCATTTCTTTATAAACCATTTTCATTGTTGGACCTTGATTCATTCCCAAATTTGTTTGTAGGAGATTTGATGGAGGCGTACACACACTTCTTGTGGGTTAACAATTGGTTCATTGATATTTTGGGATCTCAATTTTTTTATTCATACTTGACATCATCTCTCTTAATACCTCTTTTTTGGATCCATTTCTTTTGTCAGATTGGTGGGGGAATGTGGTAAGAGGATTCATGATGGTTTTCCAATTTCTACTTTTTCAGCTAATGGTCCTAGCTTAACTATTTTGGAGATTTTGTTGATCTATATTATTTTGATTTGGGCATCTAGAATAGGGTTTTATTATCTTTCAATCCAATCTGTGTTCACTATCTTGATCACTACTTTAAAGGTATATTATAGAGTCGAATAGATTAGTTTCCAAGGTCATTTTATAGAAAAATATTATAGAATGTGTATGTTAGATTCATTCCTAAGGCCTTCTACTTGACTCTGCTAAATCCAACTCATATTAGGATTAGAAATCTTTAAAGCCCATTTTATAGTCATTGTAAAAATCTCAAGAACCTTTTCTAATTTCATTCTAGAGCTCAAACTACATAAGCTTGGACTCATTGTTTCTTTAGACCTTTTATGTCAAAACCATTATCCTAACATGCAGATTTTTTAGGGGATTTCTTAGAATATCCTTCAATTATATCTAAATTTGGCATGCTTCAAGAGTATGTTTTTCACATATCGAAGTACAAGAATAATTATATATGTTTTAAAAACTCGTTTGATTGATAATGTCCTCATATATTTCTATTGTTATAGTTTTGCTAACTATAACAACTTTGGTTGTAGATGGTAGTGTTTCTATGATCTTTTGATCAATGTTATTCTTATTGTAGCTCCAATTTTGGACTGTTATTCTTTTATATAGTTTTCTTTTAGATTCACTCAATAAAAAAAAACTTACTTTCCATTAAGGCTATGATTTGAATTGATCTAGGTGCAAACTAATAATGTTGTGATGAAGTAGTGCATATATATCTAGATGCTCTTGGACCATTGGGGCAATACTCTATGCACTTTTGTTAGAGTCCCTCTAACTCTTACCTCTAGTGAAGTTCATTGTTAGTAATAACTAAGAGGGGGGGTGAATCAGTGGCCTAAAAAGTTTATCCTTCAAACATTAACCACCAATCAAATAAAACTCAGATTATTAAGTCCCTACAAGATGTATGCCATGAAATACTTATAATGAATAACTGTCTATCAGTTTTCCTTGTCTGTCATTATTCTCCTTGATTACTGATAAGCAATATAACTTATTACCGAAACTCAGTAAATAAGCAGAGTATACCGATCAACCCAGTGTTAACTATGTCAGATACAAAACAATAAAGAAATGAATCATACACACATAACACATGAATTTTTAACATGGAAACCCTTTTAAGGGAAAAACCACTGGGACCGGTACCCCAAATTTTCACTCTTCTAAAGTGAGCCCTGTTAGGAGCCAACCTTGTTAAAGGTTACAAACACACTGTTAAGTGCGACCTTGTTAGAGGATTTTATACATAGAGGTTGTCACTTAGTATCGGGCATCTATTGCTACCATCCTTGAATCAGCCTCCTTCTTAGACT
>MU227313.1:1010781-1035059 GCA_018584345.1 Thuja plicata | reverse complement strand
TCCAATGCTACTTTCATGAATCAACCTTTTTGGCACTCCTTGGGATGTACCTCAATATATAGAAGACTGTTAAGTCCTGCTCTATTAAGAGACTTGATGCTTCAATGGTTAAACTGAAACACTATGACCTGTTTCTAATGCCACTTTGAATTGCAATTTTTAGATCTATTTAAGTACATTACCTCTCTGATCAATGTATCAATTCAATTCTTTGTGCTCCACTCTTTCTACTGTGTGATGTTGTGCTTTATTTTTCATCGGTGTCTACTGAATTCTTTAGCTCTCCTTCAACTTGATTGATCAGGACTGTATGAATTTATTCTTCATCAGTTTCTCTTCATCATTCTCTTTTCATTCACTCCCCTTAATCCCCTTTTCGTGAATGTGATGTTGCGAAAATGAATTAAGCTTGTCTCTTATATACACATGAATTTCACTATTTCTTGATTCTTGATTCTTGGCGTGAAAAACAATCCAGCCAATTTGATTTAAAGCGTAACTCTTGATTTATCTTGTAGCTATCTTCTTTCCAACTGTACAAATCTTCTTTAAATCAATTACTTAACTTTGGTCAAATAAAACAAATAAAACAACTAGTCAAGTATATCTTTAGCTCTTGATAGCTAGATATTTTGTCATTTTCTAAACTCTTTGTTCTGTCAGTCAATTCTTCAGTTAGTTGTTGGTGACAACTGATAATTCCATCGACATGATTCCAGTTAGCTTCAGGATCTCCGTCCATCAGGCATCCTTAGATTTTTTCTCGTCGGGCAACTCTGTTTTCAGCTCATCGGGCATCCTGCAGTTTTGTTTAGTCGGGCAACATTGTCTTCTGCTCGTTGGGTATCACTGTGACTTTTCTTCTTTGCCTTTACCAATGGTGTGCACTTCGTCAGTGTTATCTATCACTTAGTGAATACTTGAAATTTATGCATTGCTGAAAGCATAACCTTTGTTCTATAGATTCTCTAAAGTCTTTTGCATTATGTACATGACCGTATAGATGATATCAAGTTGACATCAATGAAAATACAAACCATTAACTGATTTAATACTTTGCATTATCTTCAACTTAACATTATCAAACATTCAATCAGTTACATGCCATCAATCTCTCCCTTTGGCATTGATGGCAACATACTATATTATCACACTATATACAATATGAAATACAATAGTTGAGATTCATCAAACTACCAATATTTTGTTTGATGACTGATAAATGTCTGATCTTCGGTAAGCTCTATTTTAGCTTAGATTTTATTCTTGCAACTCTTTTCTTTCTGATGTGTTGAGTCCTCTTCTTGTGTTAATTTATCTCTTGTGACTGTTCTCTCTCTTTTATGTCTTTTTCTCTTGTCAGCAACTCTCCATTTGTATAATCATCTTTCATACAATTTTCTCTCCCTGAGGATATAATCTCTCCCTGTTGGAGTAATCTGATAATGGATAATCTTTCTTCCTTTTCCAGAAGAATGTGATAATATGGATAATCTCTCTCCCTTTGAAAGCAATGCCAAATAAATATTTTTAATATATCTGACATTCATGTCAAGCAATCATTTTTCTCCTATCCATAATATATTTCTTAAATTTCCCTTATCCATCAACAATACAGCAATATGTTCTAGTGCTCAGTTCTGGTATATACCTGTCTGTATATAGATGTATCTTTGAATTTCATCTCTCTGATTGCATCAACATGAATGATATTCTGATAATATGTAGGCTGATGTAGTCTTCAGTCATATTACTGACTGGAAGACAAGGGTTTGACCTCTAGTCTCTTTCTCAAGTACTCAAATGTATCCTTGGGCAGTGGCTTGGTGAAGATATCAGCCAATTGTTCTTTTGATTGCACATACTCAAGTATCACCTCCTTTTCTTGAACTTGTCCTCTCAAATAATGATACTTAATGGCAATGTGTTTAGTTTTGGAATGCATGACTGGATTCTTGGAAATTTTTATTACACTGGTGTTATCACAATAAATAATTACTGGTTCTAAGATCTTCATATTCATACCTTCCAGTAACTGTTTGATCCATGCAATATTTGAGTAGTTTGCAATAGCAGCAACATATTCTGCTTCTGTAGTGGACTGAGAGATGCATCCTTGCTTCTTGCTAATCCATGTGACAAGTTTGTCACCCATAAAGAATGCTCCTTTAGTTGTGCTCTTCCGGTCATCAAGATTTCTAGCCCAATCAGCGTCGGTAAACACCTTAAGTTCAAATTTTCCTTCTCTTCTATACCATAAGCCAAATTCCTCAGAATTCTTCAGATATCTTAGAATTCTTTTCATAGTAGTCATATGTGATTCCCTGGGGTTAGCAGAAAATCTAGCAACAATTCCTACTGCATGTGCAATATCTCATCTAGTGTGTACAACATACATGAGTTTTCCAATCATTGATCTATACAAATTCTGATTTACCTCTATTGTCTTTTCCTTCTTTGTCAACTTACATCCAGTAGCCATCGGTGTTCCAACTGGTTTGGAATCTTCCATCTTGAATATTTTTCAGGACCTCTTTGATGTATTTGGACTGTGTAATGAAAATACCTTCACTTTTTTGAATGATCTGTAGACCAAGAAAGAACTTGATCTCTCCAAACATAGACATCTCAAACTCTTTGCTCATCTCATTAGAAAATTATTTGCATAGCATATCATTGCCTCCAAATATGATGTCATCAACAAATATTTTAGCAATCAAAGTGTTAGCATCAGTATCTTCCTTCAAATAAAGATTACTATTTTCACCAGTCCTTACAAATCCAATACTTATTAGATAGAAATGAATTTGTTCATACCAGGCTCTTGGAGCTTGTTTCAATCCATACAAGGCTTTGTGAAGTCTACATACCATGTTACTCTTGTCTGGATTGACAAACCCTTCTAGTTGCTCAATGTATACCTCTTCTTCAATTATTCCATTTAGGAATGTTGACTTGACATCCATTTGATATACTTTGAATCCTTTAAATGTAGCATAAGAAAGAAATATTCTTGCTCCTTCTAGCCTAGCAATGTTTGCAAAGGTCTCTCCATAGTCTATACCTTCCGCTTTTGCATACCCCTTGCATACTAGTCTTCCTTTGTTCCTTGTGACTTCTCCATTCTCGTTTAGCTTATTCCTGAATATCCATTTTATACCAATGACAATTTTGTCATCTGGTCTTGGCACAAGTGGCCATGTCTTGTTCTTCTAAATTTTTTCAATCTCATCATTCATAGAACTTATATCCATTCCTCATTATCTAGTGCAGCATGGACAGATTTTGGCTCAAACTCACAAATTAAACAATTTGAGTTTAAAGACTTACTTCTTGTTCTTATACCAGCTTTCTTATCTCCTATGATCTGGATCTATGGATGGTTCCTTCTTACATATTTTGCAAGTATAGGTACATCTCTTTGTGTAACAGCTTGATCATTATTTTGATCTTCATTTTGTTCTTCATCACCTTGCAGATTATTTTGATTATTATCCTGAGCATTGGTAACAGCAGTCTGACCGTCAGTTGCAACATTCTATTGTTATGGAACTAAGCACTGTTGCTTGGGTAGAGTTTTGAGTTCTTCACAGTATACAAACTTGTTGTAGTCCTCTGGTTCTTTTGTGCTTTCCCACTCATTCTTTTCTACAAATTCATCTATCTTTACATTTGCACTTTCAATAATTTTGTTAGAAGCCTTGATGAGACATTTATAAGCTTTGCTTTTGGTGGAATACCCTAGAAAAATACCTTCATCACTCTTGGCATCAAGCTTTCCATTTATATCATCCTTTAAGACATAACATTGGTCCTACTAAAGATTTTGAAGTAACTTACATTGGGTGTTTTACCATACCATAGCTCATAAGGTGTCTTCTTTGTGTCCTTATTTAATTGTACTCTTTTAAGTGTGTAGATAGCAGTACTGACAGCTTCCCTCTAGAATATTTGGGTGATGCCTTTCTCTATCATCAGTGTTCTAGCACAATCAACTATTGATTTGTTCCTTCTCTCAGCAATCCCATTTTGTTGTGGTGTTCTTGGTGCAGAAACCTGTCTTTTTATACCATGCTCATTACAGAAATTAGTGAATCCATCTAATATAAATTCTCCTCTTCTATCTGATCTCAAATATTTTAGATCCTTACCACTTTGTTTCTCTACCTTAGCTTTATACCATTTAAACATCTTGAATGCTTCAAATTTATCTTTAAGAAACATGAATGCCATCATTCTAGAGTAATCATCAACAAAGAGAATAAAATATCTATCTCCATAATAACTCTTTGTCCTCATTGTTCCACATAAATTAGTATGGACTAGTTCTAGAATGTCATCAGATGTATGGGTTTTACTTTTGAAACTAGACTTAGTCATTTCACCTTTTTGACAATTCTTGCACGTGATGTTGTATGGCTTTGTCATCATAGGTAAGCCTCTTACATTTCTCCTTCTGCTTATTTTCATCATATTGTCAAAATTCACATGACACAATATTTTGTGCCAAAACCACGTGTCTTCATTTCTAGTCATTAAGCAAGTGGTGTTAGTATCATCCAGATAGAATAAGTTACCTTTAGTCTATTCACTGGTACCAATCAGTTTTCCTTATTCATTGAAGATCTTTGCCTTCTTATTCTCAAATGCTACTCTATGTCCTAAATTATTCAGCTCAGAAACACTCAACAGATTATAATTCAATCTTTTTACCCAATAAGCATTTTCACATTTAATCAGGTTATTCAGCATTATTGTTCCTTTACCTTCAACTGGACAAGGTGTATCATTACCCATTCTTACAATACCACCATTATAATACTCAAAAGTGTTAAACTTTTCTTTGTCACCGGTCATGTGGTGAGTGTAGCCACTATCTATAATCCAGATGTCATTCTTGCTAACCTTAGATATGAGTGCAATTTCTACATACCTTTCATCTTCATCTGAATCATCCTTCACATCTATAAATACCATCTCGATGTCTTCATTAGGTTCAGTGTCAGTATCTTCATCTTTGCAAGTAGCTAGGTAGTTAGCCTTCTTGCCTTTGTCCTTATAGTCTCGGGTATCTCTTCTTTCTGATTGTCGGTAACCTCTGTAATATTTGTTATCACCTCTATCAGATTTCTTCTCAAAAGATCTGTCATTACTCTTGTCATATTTTCTTCTATTAAGACATCTTGCAGCAAAGTGTCCAATCTCTTTACAATTAAAACATACAAGTGGTAACTTGCCTTTGTATTTACCTTTGCCTCTCTGCATTCTTCTTGCCATAAGTGCTTCTATTTCATCTAGATCTTCTTCTTCACTTTCACTTTCACTATCTCTTCTAAATGTGTGCCTATGACTTGATTTACATATTCTCATAGAAGACTTAAATGCAGACTCTAAGTTCGGTAAGACACTATTGTCAAAGTTATTCATCTCAAATGAAATCAGTCTACCAATTAAACTATCAAGAGTAACTGTATTGTTTGCTACTGCTCTCATTTCTTGAATGGCAAAAACTCTAATAGCATATACAGGCCTTAAGGTCCTTAAGATTTTACTTACCACTGTCTCCTCTTCAAGTACACCTCCAACTCCTCATATAGCATTGACTACTTTTATTCTTGTGCTCTACTGTGTGATGTTTTCTCCTTCTTTCATTCAGAGATCATCAAATTTTCCTCTAAGGATTTCTTCCTTGGCTCTCAGAACATTTTTATCACCTCATGTACAAGCTTCAGTTTGTCCCACATCTTCTTTGTAGTTTTGTAATCCTTGACATCTTCAAATTTAGCATCAGAGAGTGAGGAAAAAAGCTCTATAACCATGCAGTTGTGTTCATGCTTCTCTCTCAATTGATCTACTTTCAATACTCCTGTAGGCAAAACATATTCAATATCTAGAAATTGAGTAACATCATTACCAATACCTGATAAGTGGAGTCTTATCCTACTTTTCCATGAAGCAAAGTTGTCTTTGTTCAACTTGGGCACATCTCATCTGTTCACCTTGTGATCTTGACTTAGGTCTTCAAACCTTCATTTCTAAGCACACAAGTTTGATACCAATTGTTAGTAATAACTGAGAGGGTGGAGAATCAGTGGCCTCAAAAATTTATCCTTCAAACATTAACCACCAATCAAATAAACCTCAGATTATTAAGTCCCTACAAGATGCATGCCATGAAATACTTATAATGAATAATTATCTGTCAGTTTTCCTTGTCTGTCCTTATTCTCCTTGAACCGATAAGCAGTATAACTATTTACCGAAACTCAGTAAATAGGTAGAGTATACCGATCAACCTAGTGTTAACTATGTAAGATACAAAACAATAAATAAATAAATCATACACACATAACACATGAATTTTTAACGTGGAAACCTTGTTAAGGGAAAAGCCACTAGGACCGGTACCCCAAATTTTTACTCTTCTAAAGTGAGCCCTATTAGGAGCCAACCCTATTAAAGGTACAAACACACTGTTAAGTGCGACCTTGTTAGAGGATTTTATACATAGAGGTTGTCACTTAGTATCGAGCATCTATTGCTACCATCCTTGAATTAGCCTCCTTCTTAGACTGTCAATAGGTATTGGGAAAATCCAATGCTACATTCATGAATCAACCTTTTTGGGACTCCTTGGGATGTACCTCAATATATAGAAGACTGTTGAGTCTTGCTCTATTAAGAGACTTGATGCTTCAATGGTTAAACTGAAACACTATGACCTGTTTCTAATGCAACTTTGAGTTGTAGATTTTCATATCTATTTAATTACATTACCTCTCTGATCAATGTATCAATTCAATTCTTTGTGCTCCACACTTTCTGTTGTGTGATGTTGTGCTTTAATGTTCGTCGGTGTCTGCAAAATTCTTTAGCTCTCCTTCAACTTGATTGATCAGGATTGTATGAAGTTCTTCTTTATCAGTTTCTCTATAGCATCTTCTTTTCATTCACTCCCCTTAATCCCCTTTCCATGAATGTGATGTTGCGAAAATGAATTAAGCTTGTCTCTTATATAGACATGATTTTCACTGTTTCTTGATTCTTGATTCTTGGCATAAAAAACAATCCAGCCAATTTGATTTAAAGTATAGCTCCTAATTTATCTTGTAGCTATCTTCTTGCCAACTGTACAAATCTTCTTTAAATCAATTTCTTAACTCTGGTCAAATAAAACAACTAGTCAAGTATATCTTTAGCTCTTGCCAGCTAGATATTTTGTCATTTTTTGAACTCTATGTCCCGTTGGTCAATTCTTCAGTTAGTTGTCGATGACAACTGACAGTTTCATCGGCATGACTCTAGTTAGCTTCGGGATCTCTGTCCATCGGGCATCCTTAGATTTTTACTCGTCGGGCAACTGTGTTTTCAGCTCGTTGGACATCCTGTGGTTTTGCTTAGTCGGGCAACATTGTCTTCTGCTCATCGGGTATCACTATGACTTTTCTTCTTTGCCTTTACCAATGGTGTGCACTCCGTCGGTGTTATATATCACTTAGTGAATACTTGACATTTATGCATTGCTGAAAGCATAACCTTTGTTCTATAGATTCTCTGAAGTCTTTGGCATTATGCACATGACCATACAGATGATATCAAGTTGACATCAATGAAAATACAAACCATTAACTGATTTAATGCTTTGCATTATCTTCAATTTAACATTATCAAACATTCAATCAGTTACATGTCATCAGTTCATTTCATATCATTGCCAATCTAAGTTCATGATGAACATGTGCATATTCCTATGCTTTTGATCTTCCTATGAGAAGGGGTAAGGACCACATTTAAAGAAGATCTAGCCTTGTCTCATTCTCCTATGAGAAGGGGTAAGGACCACATTTAAAGAAGATCTAGCCTTGTCTCATTCACTATCACTCGAGTTCTCAATCTCTTATTCATGTCTTTGGTGGTTGGATAGACTCTAGAGAATTTATTCCTTGTTCTTGTGATATCTCATTTTATATAGCACAACTTCCAAGTGAAGATTAAAAAAATGTGAAAATGGAAATGATGGTTGGGAGCCTCTCATAGATAGTTGGGGCCCATTAATGTATGGGGTAAATTGGATGATCAATATCCCCTCCTTCCATTAGTGATTTACCTCTTTTTGCATAGTGGCCTATTATTGTATTATGTGTTGGATTTTATTCATATTTGAACTTCCCGGTGTGAATTCTTCCACTCACCTTTTTGTGAATGTGTAATATATTTCAGTAAATAAAAATATAAATGTTTGTTCATCAAAAAATATATAATTATATAATATTTATTAAAAATATTTGTAGACTGAGGATGTAGACAATTGTCTTGAGGATTCCCCTTATAAGAGTTAGCTACTCAAAGAGAATGTTAACATTGATGATAGTCAAAGCACTCAGGTTATTTGAAAAAACTTTGATTCTATTACTTTTGATATGTCCTTAGAATTTGGTTTGTTTCTTCTTCTTCTTTTTTTGTTTTTTGTAACTGACCTAATGCTTTGGCTTTGATGCTTAATCTCATTCTATAATTCTGTGTGATTAATTTGTAATATTTCATTAAAGCAATAAATTAAAATAGAAAATAATTTTTAAAAGAGTAGAATAAATTAAATAATTCTTAATAAAATTTACTATATTATCTCAAACTGATATCTCTACTTATTTTCGTATTAGATATAGAGAACAAAATAATATACTTTATAAAGAGATGTGTTCCATCCATCAAAGATACCAAGCCCTACAAACATTATACTATTATCATAGAACCAGAAAATATATTTAAAATATCTATACTAATAAAAAATACAACAAAAACAACTAATAGACTAATCTAACTCATTAACCAATATTAATTCTAATTGACATTTAATGATTGGTTCCCTTGCTCAATTTGATATTATTTTCTTTTTGTCTTGTGATAGTTTTAAACGTGATAAATAAGACTGAAATCTTTTGATTATAGTAAACATAGCTAACTAGAGCATAAATGATTGTCCAATAGCATAATTAAATCAAATTAAATACAGCATATATAAATGATAGCCCAATAGCATAGTTAAAGCAAATTAAATACAGCATATATAAACGATAGCCCAATGGCATAATTAAACCAAATTAAATACAGCATATATAATAGTCCAATGTCCATTAAATAATGATTGGTCAATGTAGTTATACCACCAAGAAAGCATATTTCTTAACTATGCCAACATTCTGACAGTCGACGTATATTTTAGGGTTTCACTTGTCAATTTGAGATGGATCCAAGGACGATATGGCAATTTTAAATGTATCAGAATAACACGCTTTAAATAGCTCCCGGCCATTTATATTCTTTTTGTCTCTTGGTTTACAGTGTATCTTCATAACTGCAATTGAACTGAATCATATGGTATTATTGTACTTGCCGTTATCTTCATAACTGCAATTGAACTGAGTCATATGGTATTATTGTACTTGCCGTAGGCTATACTGTTACATCAGTTTGTATAATTCGTGAATTAGTTTTCGGACAATCAACCAATCTTAAGTCACTATTTTTTGCTATCAGAATATTTCTAATGTTTAAATATTTATTTATGAATTAAATAAATGATATAAATTATTTATCTTTTTTGATTGCTTGATCTTATAGGACCCCTTTTTCAGAGCTTCAACAAATTTGGTTCTTTCCCGATAGTTTTTAACATAATTTTGTAATATTTTTAACATAGATACTATATTTTATTTTTTATAATGTAAACATTTATTTTAATTAAAAAATTCAATTAATTATAATGTATAACTATTATATATTTAAAAAATTATATATATATATATATATATAGTAAAGTACTATATCATATATGCTATATTATATAATTATAGTATTTTATAAAAGTTTTTTTTTAATTTTTTATCTATAATATTTTTACTTTTATTAAATAACTATTAATTAAAATATATATAATATTTATATATAAGCTCACTTTCTTTTGTTCAACTCTTTTCACACTATTGTTGTCTTTGGCCATTTATTATTTTTTATATTTTATGTTTTTATGTAAGGCATATTTCTATTGAGGAATCATATGTTTTTAAGGAGTATTTTATTGTTGTTTTTAATTTTGAACTTGTTTGTAATTAAGCGTATTTGAGTTTTCTTAATTTCTTAATTTTAGACCTATTATATTGCTCACCAGAACTTTATACTAGTAGAGTGCCACTAACACTACTAGTAGCCAAACAACACTTAGATAATTTTCCAATCCCTTGAATCAATTTATTTGCACCCATTTTGTAGAGAGGATAATGTTGTCCAACCTCAAAAGATTTTCTTTATTATACATGTTTTCCAATTGAAAGGGCACAACCAAACAACTATCTCGACCCAATAGCATGAAAACTTCTTAAAAAATTCACATGCCAAATGCAAACAACAATAATGTTACTTACATTATTCATGAAAATGTGTCCTCAAAGACTTGTAAATACATTGAAAAAAAGCCCAAACTATTACATGGTATAGAAATCGGCGTAGAGTTGGTATGTGCCTAAGATGGATGATAATACTCTTTGATCTATTTTGTCTATTTTCTCCAACTTTTAACCCATTTCTCTATTAATCTAAGTAAGTGCCTCTTCATTCTCATACCCTTTTTTTATCTTTATATCCATTTCTTGGAAACATGTTTTACTCTCTAATGGTTTAGGGCACATTTTCCTCTAATAATGATTTGCCTTCAATTTTATTATATTTGTAAGTTCAATAGATTGCAACTAGGCTCACATTATTGACCCTAAACAACACATGAAGAATAATTTCAATTTAGATAAAATACCTTTGTGAATGCTTCTAGCTTCTTCATAGGTTGATTTAATCAAGATTATTTTGAGCTCTTAAATCTCCAATCTACTCTACTCTATCCCAATGAATCGAGATTTGAAGGATTTTGCACCTACTATGTATTTTTAAATCACTTGTTTTTACTAGAGTTATTTTATATGGTACTAACACTTTAATTTTGCAATTATTTTTAATTAAGTATATTTTAATTCTCTAAATTTCTTGACTTTAGACCCAATATATCGCTCACCCAAGCTTCAAACTAGTAGAGTGCCACTAACACTACTAGTAGCCAAAACAACACTTTTATACTTTTCCAATCCCAGAAATCAACATATTTAAATCACCTATTTCATAGAGGGGATAATGCTCCCCACCCTTGTAAGATTTGTTTCATAATTTTTAAGTTATTTTTAATTAAGTATTTTTGAATTCTCTAAATTTCTTGACTTTAGACCCAATATATTGCTCACCCAAGCTTCAAACTAGTAGAGTACCACAAACACTACTAGTAGTCAAAACAACACTTGTATACTTACTAGTCCCATAAATCAACATATTTTCACCTATTTCATAGAGAGGATAATGCTCCCCACCCTTGTCAGATTTGTTTCATTATACAAGCTTTCCAATTGATCTTGTTAGTAAAATAAAATTCTCAAATATCTATATTATGTGACTATCTCAATATACATCACATAACTAGCTTGTTATAGTCTAATAAAGTGCATGCAACCAAATAAATATCTCAACCTAATAGCATGATAATTCCTATTAAATTCACATGTGAGATTACAACAACAATAATCTCACTTATATTTAATCTTGAAGACATACCCTCAAAGACTTGTAAATATATTGAAATATCTAACCTAAACTATTACATAGTACCAATATTGGCATAGGTTTGTTCTATGACTAGGATGGAATATAATCCTATTTGATCTATTCTTTAAATCTCTATTTTTTTCCAATTTAAAATTTTTTTTTTTGAAGATCATTTTTGGTCTTCTCTGCAAATGCAAAATTCACCACCCAATCCGCTGAAGTGCTCCGCTAGCAACGTTGGAAATCACGTTGCTCTGCTCCCATCCGCATCGAATGTCAGGTGTGTTCTTTCATTTAGTGATGATTTAAATATGTCTTCTCCGCATTTTTTCCTCTGTCATTCGGAAGAGACTGTACCTACCAATTTTCCCTCGCCATTAATGAAGACTCCTATGGAGTCAGACATCCTTAATGAGGCCTCCATTATTAACCATGCCGACCATTCTGCAAAACCAAAATCTTTCTCCAAAGCCGTCACCTAGACCTCATCCGTCATTGACACAAGTGCCAAGTTTCATATTGATTCCCCAAATGAAGCCGAGAAACCTTGTAAGGATCATGGGATTGCTTTCCAATCTTTTTCTATTTCTCTAAATCCTGAAATGTTAATAGAAATAATGAAAGAAAAGAGTAGGTTAAAAATTTCTTCTATTTTATTTTTGGCTATGGAAATAGATAAATGTCCACCTAGGAAATTCCTAGACGACTGGTTTCACAATTTTTGGAATCTTAAAATGGGTTACCATATCTCTTTCTGTAGGCAAATTCAAAAGGCTTTGTTTGTTATTTTTTTCAATAATCATGAATCACAGGAAGCTATTCTTAAAAGGCAATACTAGACTATAGGAAATACTTTGTTTCAAACCCTAGCATGGACCCCTAACGCCATCCATGAGGAATTTTTGGCCCTTTCGGCCCCAAGATGGATTTTACTCAAGCAGATTCCGCCTTTCTTATAGCATTTTTTACCACAACTTCTGGAACCCATTGGAAAATTCATTAAGATGGATGATACGGTTAGGCTTGTTCCTCATATAGTTGCGCGGATTTTAATTTCCCTTAACCCAGGAAGAGAAATCTTGAAAGATATAATGATCAACATTGTGAGTGATAATTACTCTTGCCCTATTGAAGTTTTAGGAGGTTTAAATGTGTGATTTCTCTGTAGAAAAGATTTCCCTATCCTCAAATGCAATCCTCTAAATAAATAGACACCTTCTATTTCTGATAATAAGACTAAACCTAGTTTTGAACCCTCATCGAGCCAACCTCTACCATTGCGTGAAACTTCCAGTGCTTCCCCTACTTTCACCGCCTCCCCTGTTGCTACATCCCTTTCACAACCTCCTCCACTTGAACCACAGTTGGATCCTACTTGTGATGTTGAGATCATCGATGGTTTCCAAACCGTCACTAAAAAGAGGAAAAAAAAGAATAATAAGAATGGTTGTTCTACCACTGTAAATTACCCTTTCGCTTTACCTCTTCCAGTTCCTTCTGGTCTTGCCCCTGAGGTCACTCAAAATCTTACTCCCCAATCTGAATCTCATATTTTAGAATCGACCATGTTGGACCCGCATTGCGATGGCACCTCTTCATTAATCCACCACCCTAAGGTTTTTAAAGAAATCACTGATGATTTTGTGGTTGAGGTCATTCCAGCAGATGCTTCACGCAACCCTTTTGCTCTGGAAACCACTAACACATTCATGAATCTTGACCTAGCCTCTCCTACCCTGTCTGAGGATGACCTTGAAATCAAGAATGGATTTCCCTCTTCCAAAAAAAGAGGAAGGTCATTAGGGTCCAAGAACAAGAATCAGTCTTCTAAAAAATAAGGAGGAAACTCCTCTGTTGTTATAACTCCTAATGATGAGGCCGCGGATATTAGTGGTTCTTATCCTCCTAAAGTTTCCTCATGAATTGCATTTCATGGAACATTAGGGGTCTTGAATCCCCGGATAGGAAATTCATTATCAAATGTTTTCTTGAGACGGTTAATACCATTGACTTCTTGATGCTGTAAGAAATTAAAACTACTGGATTCAATATTGAATCCAATCTTAATTTTCTTTGAAAAGATGCCATTAAACTTTTTACTAATCACCCGCAAGGTAGAGGTGGTGTGGCTATTTTGATTAATCCTAAATGGGAAATGAATATCACTGGTTCTGGCATCTCCCCCTATAATAGATCCCTGTGGATTGCCCTTAATTATAATAACATGGATTTTAGCATTTGCTATGTATATGCTTCTAATCACCACAGAGAAAGATTGCAGTTATGGGCCTGGTTAGCTTCCCTCCCCAATATACCATGGTTTGTAGGAGGTGACTTTAATATGGTTGAAAACTAGGAGGATAAAGCTAGTGGCCTTCCCTTTGGCTGGAAAGACACCCAAAAAATTGAATGGGATAAATTGAAATAGGATAAACATCTTTTCGACCCCCTGTCTGGTAACAAGGACAACAATCTGGGTCTATGGTATACTTGGTGCAACTTCCAAAATGGTCCGTCAAGAATCTATTCGTGGCTTGACCACTTTTATTCTGATAAAAACTTCTTCTCGGTGTTACCTGATAAATTTGGTAATGTTGTTCTAGTCACCCCTTCTTCCCTTTCTGACCATCATCCAATCTATGTCTCTGTTAAATTTAATTGTTCCCCTGCCCCCACTCAAGCCTCCAATCCTAAGTTTTGTCTTAACACTAGTCCTCTCAATGATGAGGACATCCTTGTGGCTATCAACCTCATTAGACTCATTAACAGGAACCATTATCCTTCCCTTTCTAATACCGACCGTTGGAATTTGAACATTGTTGCTTGGAAAAACTTATTAAAAACCTTAGGTCAAAAAAAGGATAAGGACTTTAGGTTTACTCAGAAGGTACTAAATTCTAACCTTCTTGAGGCCGAAAATAATATTCAGGCCAATCCCTTGAATGATTCTCTTTTCCTTCTTGTCGCTAGTGCTAAAGAGGCCCTTAGGCATCATCAACAGATTAAAATTAGAGGAGCCAAAATTAGATCTCGGGACCACTGGCTACAAGTTGGTGATAGGGGATCTAAGTTCTTCAATCTCATTAAAAAAAAACATTTTAATGAAACTATTGACAGAATTATTGTGGATAATCAAGAAACTTCAAATATCAACAACATAAAACAAGCCTTTGCCGATTATTACAAAACCCTTTTCAATTCTGGGGACTCTAAGGAAGCCAACTCCCTCGAATACCATTGTAGATCCTTGATCCCTAAACAGGATTTCCAGTGTGGATGCTTCCTTGCTAAGTAAGGAGATCACTTTGGAGGAAATTGAGACTGCCATTAATGAACTTAAAAATGACAAGACTCCCAGACCCGATGGTCTTCCTGTTGAATTCTACAAAGCCAACAGCAAATGGATTTGCAAAGACCTTCATGATATCTATAGTGAGGCTTTAACCAAGGGTACCTTAGGCTACCCCATCAATAGTGGCATCATTAAAATTCTTCCTAAGGAAGGAGAACAGGCCCTGATGAAAAATTGGAGACCTATTACTCTTTTAAATGTTTCTTATAAGATCTTTGCCAAAATTTTGGCCATTAGAGTTGAAAATATTTTACCCAAGTTTGTGTGTTTGACCCAAACTGGCTTCATTAAAGGTAGATACATCATAAAAAACTTAATCACCAGCTAGGAAGCCTTAAATTGGGCTAAAAACTACCAGCAAAACACTGTTATGTTTCTTCTGGACTTCGAGAAGGCTTACGACAGAGTTGAATGGAGCTTTATCTCCATGATGTTGGAAGCATTTGGCTTCCCTCCCTTCTTCTATAATGCAGTCAAAGTGTTTCTTAAATATGTCTATGCTCAGGTTGACATCAATGGATCCCTTTCAAAAGCTTTTCCCCTTGGTTGATCAATATGACAAGGTTGTCCTTTGGCTCCTTCCCTTTTTGCTATAGCTATGGATGCCCTATTCTATATTCTTACAGACAACACCCTTTCTCCTTCAATTAAAGGTATTTCCCTTCCTGATGGCTCTGGCCTTATTAACTGTCAATTTGTGGATGACATTGCCATTTTCCATGAATCTTCTAAAGAAAATTTTGAAACTCTGCAAGATAAACTCAAGATCTTTTGTACTATCTCTGGGGCTAGTCTCTCTCATACCAAATCCATATGTCTCGATTGGGATGAGTAGCCGCCAGCCTAGTTTAATAAGTACAACTACCTGTGGGGGGGCTCACAAGATCGTCAGATATCTGGGCATACCATTCTCTATTGAACCTTCACTCAAAGACATGTGGCTCTGGGTTAAGGAAAAAATTACAAAAAATTTGAATAAATGGCACAACAGGTCTCTATCGTTAGCTGGTAGAGTGCAAGTCTGCCAAAAAAAATTGTCTTCTTACAATATTTATTACTCTTCTACCTGGATGTTCAGCAATTACCAAATTTTAGAAATTTAAAAGGCTATAAGGAATTACCTTTGGTTGGATGGCAAAGGGAACAAAAAGCTCCATGCGGTTAAATGGGAATGGTTTCATACTGAAAAACTCCTTGGGGGGCTGGGATTGAAAGATATTAAAACTATGGGGATAGCTCTGGCCACCAAATGGATTTTCCACTCCTTAGTTGGGGATGATCCTTGGAAAGTTCTTGTTAGGAATAACATTGAAAGAGGCTTCCCTTTGAATGCTAAGTCTTGGAAGAAATTGCTTCTTAATGACTTGATCTTTGGTTGTTTTCTAGTTGGGGTTCAAGGCTCGGCTATCTTCAAATCCATTTGGAAAGCCTGGAGCAAGGTCAAAAATTATGTTACTAATAACTCTTTCCATGATGATAATCAGTTATTTGGTGGAACTTGCAATCTTCTGGTAATCCCCTTGCCCTTTCCCAAGGATGTTTTGCCAAATACTAGCATAAGATGGGCATCACTCAATTCATGGATCTCTTTGAGCATGACAGTATCTTTAGTTGGGATGAATTAAGGATCGGATTTAACATACCCCTATCTCAGAAAAGAACTTACAATATGATCACTAAATCTTGTAGAGATCTTCCCATTGTTTATCATATTGACTCGGATAGATTATTGAAGGCTAAATGGCCTGATGGAACCATTATAACCATAATCAAAGCCAAACATATCTATGGTGTGATTGGGTATAATGATTCCATCATGGGCCATACCAATAAATTCTGGTACACTAATCTTGATATCCCCTCCTGGAAGAAAAACTTTGAGAGGTTATGGAAAAGCCCCATTGACCCAAAGATCAAATGTTTTAAATGGATTTTGACTCTTGATAGACTCCCTATCAGAAAGGACTTCTCTTTGACCCAATACTGTAACATCTGTAAACTCCCTGAAACTAGAAGACATATTTTTTTGATTGTAGCTTTGCAAAAGAAATCTGGCTCATGTTTGGTTTTACTCTTCCTAAAGACATTAAAGTTTTTGAAATCATTTATGGACATATTAATGGTGCTTAAAAAGATACTAACTTATTTTGGGATATTCTTTCATCTAATATTTTGTGGCAGATCTGGAAGTTCAGGAATGAGGAAAGGTTTGAAAACACGCCCAAGAATCTTATTGAGTCTTTCAAAAGTCTCACTTTTTTAAAATTTTCTTACAGGTGCAAATTACCATGAGAGTTGAAAAAGAAAAGTTCAAAAGGCTTCTGAAGAATGGGTACACCACCTTTTTCACATATGAGCTCAAGGATGGACAAACTTGGAGAAACCATATGGACAACTTGCACTTTTATGAGAAGACTATAAAACAGCTCAACCAGGAGCTAAAAAAGAACATCAAGTTTTCCTCGGACAACATGACCTTCTTGCTCCACCAAGTGCAAAAAAAAAAACATCATTTGGATGGAGAGCACCATGGGATGGACTACTTGGGTGGATACCTTTGAGGATCTGCTCTACTAGATTTATGTTTAATAATTATGTTTTCAAAAAACTTGTATATTTTTTGATACTATCAGTTGAGGCAATGCCTTTGTTTTTGTGATGTGATACTGTGAACTTAACTCGGTTATTTTGTAATGATCTTCTTATTTTCAATACAAAAAATTTAAATATATTATCTCTATTAATCTAGGTAGGCCACCTCCTACCTCTTCATTCCCATGCTATTCTTGATCTTTACATCCCTTTCTTGATAAAATATGTTCCTCTTTAATGGTTTATGACACATTTTCCTCCAATAATGATTTCCCTACTTTTTATTATATATCCATGTTCAACAGCGTGCAATCGATTAGGTTCATCTTATTGGTCCTAAACAACACAATTGATTAGAAGAATTATTTCAATAATGAGATTAAATAACTTTGTGAATGATTCTAGCTTCCTAATGAGTCATTTCAATCAAGATTTTTTTAACTCTTAAATTCCCAATCTACTCTACTCTAGTCCAATGAATCAAGACAAGGCTTTTGCACCTACAATGCATATTTAAAAATACCTAACAATAAATAAAGTCACCAAGAAAATTTGTGATTCTAATTGACATGTTGGAGGCTTAAAGAAACTGTTCTACTCAAAAGGCGATGCTAAATTCATTTGTGATCAACATCATATGAACCATCTCTAGTATATGTTATTTTTTGTGTCGTTGAATTCATCATTGGTTTCAATGATGTGACAACATGAATATCATAAAATAGGATGTTATTAAATTGAAGGGGATTTTATTCCTCCCATTTCTTCTTTTCTAGGGAACATTATTTGTGTTGAGACATACCATTTTTATCAAGCTAGAGCCCAAAAAAGGGTCTACGTGAAAGTGGATTTATCTTGAGATCTTAAGGAATCAATCAATATTTGGATTGGTAGCCTTCACCATATTCAATGAGTACTCTATCTGAACTTTCCAAATACTTATTTATGGTGTCAATTATTAGAGCATAAAATTAAGGATTGTGTGTTGCCAACTCCAAAGTTTGAGACTCCCTTGCACATTAAACACAATCATATGGTCCTAACTAAGGGTTTTGAAAGTTACACCCTTCAACACATACATAATAGAATATCAATTTTTCTCTTTAACACAAAAATTTTGCATAGATATATCATATCAAGATGTTTTTCATGTACAAATAATTATTTTTTAAACTTAAAAACCATGATATCAAGTCTAATGTTAGATCCAAAACCTAGTTTTAGTTCCTGATTTATAGGTTTACATTGTAGTATAACATCATTCAAAATCAACAAATGTTGGATTGCAAAGTAAGCCCTAATTATCTCTCAATTAAAAATCAACATGGTTTCAATTCTAAACTAAGCCTTAAGTATCTCTCAATATCAAAATTTACATCAATCTAATTTCAAAGTAAACCTACTTATCTCTCAATTTCATTTCAACATATACATATAATTTATATCCTAATTTATTTCAATTGATTTATTGTATATAGCTCCTTCAATTTATCTAAAATTTACAATCATTGATTTCATAAATATTTTAAAATATATTTATTTAAAAAATTATACAATACTTTTTATTTTCTATTTTCAACCTTTTTGAATTAAAAAATTACATTTGTATTATAAAAATAAACTTTTCAAAAGATCTAATCAATTAGGGAGGTCCCCATGCGGTTGCTAAGCTTATTTTAGCTAGCAGTTGTTGCTCAACATTTTTAGCAGCAATTTGTGGAGCTAGTGGCCCCATGGTAAATGAATTTTGCTCCTTATTTTTTTAGGAGACACAAAAAATAGAATGTTTAAATAAAATCTTAATAATAAATTTTGTAGATAAGTGTTTTGAGAAAAAATAGGAGATATATATAAATAAATAAATAAGGGGGAAAATGATTTGTGGAGCCATGTGTCATTTTTGTCAATAAGCAGTCGCTCTGCTTAATTTTAAGCACAAATTGCACTTAAGCAGCCACATGGGGACATGGGGTTATAATATACATAATATAACACTAAAATGTAGTCACTCAATATCAAAGAGCAAGTGAGTCCAAGACATATCCATGAGTACAATATCATTTGAATTCATTTCTAAGAAATGCTCAATGCCAGATTTATTAGTAAAATGATCAAAAATAATTTGTTACTTCATTTTTATATTATAATTTTTCTAAAATGCATATTACTTATTAGTAAAATGATCAAAAATAATTTGTTACTTCATTTTTATATTATAATTTTTCTAAAATGCATATTACAATTATTTGAATCATTTTGAAAATGAAAAATATAGATATAAATACCATTTTGATAAATAATATTAAAGTTATAATAAAAATTAGGTTGTTTTTTTAGTACTTAATGAAAGTCTTTTAGCTACACTATATTGGAGAAGAATTGAGTATTGTGTTCCTCTAATTGGCTAACAATACTACCTCAGTTTGGAAGTCTTACACTCAACAAGACTTGATTCCAAGAACCCATAAACTATATGTATGTGTATGTGTATGTGTATGTGTATGTGTATGTGTATGTGTATGTGTATGTGTATGTGTACATACATACATACATACATACAATTTGTTTGTTTGTTTGTTTGTTGAGTAAGTATTGTATTTTTTATTTCATGTCCTCCTGAACTTTATTATTTCTGAGTTGGCTTCTCATGCTCTTACTATGCTCTTACTATTATTATCGATCTCATTTTAGATGTGCAGTTTGTTTTTTATATAAGCAGTAGCAAGAGGGTGTTGACCCGAGGTACAAAGATGCTAACTAAACAGACTTAACAGCATATTAAATCAGTAGAGTCAGCAGAGATAAACAGGTAAATAATCATCTAGCTCTATCAAAAACCAAAATATAAAAGTTGAACCAGCAACCATAAGTATCCCAAAAGCAAACAGTATCAAAGTTCAACAGCCAAAAAATAATACGAAGCCACGCAGAGCTATTTAACAGAAATAAAGTCTTATGCTTAAAACTAAAATTAAAGAAACTGGCCCAAATATAGGGCTTGGAGTCCGCAGTGTAACAGCACCCCAACCCACACTTCACCATCAGCTGGATTCTATCTTTCCAGTTTGTTCTTGCCATGACTAAAAGGTTGATAAATTTGTATCTTTATGAGGAAGACTTGTTGTTTTTAAGTTGCTTCAATCTCATAAACTTGAAGATGGTTGTTTTCCTATTGGGGGATTTTTGAGTTTTTCTACTTTTATGGCTAATCCTTGTCTTCGAGATCTTCTCTCTGTGGACCACTTTTTGGCAATCCGGACTATTCTGATTCACTCCATAGGAGATGACATATTTCCCACCCTTCCCTTCTATTGATGTTCATTTATGTATTTTTGGTTATATATTCCAGCAATGGGGTTGGTGGGTGGTTACACATTTCTACTTTCTCTAGGATTTTTCTTCACTCTGGTTGGGACTTTTCTTCACTCTGGTTGGGACTTATTTATCTGAATTCATCCTGTTGTTTTTCAGGATGTTTAAAACTTTTGTAAATTTTATTTTTATTATTAATATAATCTTTTTAGTGGCATCTGGTCATTTTTATGGAAAAAAAAATGTACTATATTTTTTTCAAAAACTCATTATTATATTGTAAAATGGTTGAATTTTTTCTAAATAATATTTTTTTTAAATTTCTGAAACTGCTCATTTTCAAAGAATAAATAGAAAGCAGAGAAAGTGGACAATATTTTTATTTGTAAACCTAACTTTCAATTAAAATTTTAAAAAATATATATATTGAAATTATTATATTATAGATTGTATATACCTATTCCTTTCAAACTTCTTTTTCTATGTAATCTTATTAACAATTTCCCTTCTTTATATTTATTTTCTTATTCGGCATTATATATATTATTATTCTCTTTACAATATTAGTAACTACTGTGCATATTCTCAAATTTTATATAAGAATTAGAATCCCATTTTGCTACTTCTTAATGTGGGTAGCTCATATAATCATAGCCAATACAAAATTATAAATGGAAGTTGTCTATTCTCCACACAAGATGGTCTGACTGTAGAAACACAAATCAACAATATATTTTCATTTATTTTTTGCCTTTTTACAGTATTGTGGAGGTCCATTATAAGAATCAAACCAATTAAAACTATGTGAAAATCCATCACGATATGCAAAATTGAATATTCTAATAGTACTATTTAGTATAGAGAACAACAACATTCAAATATATTTTCATTTTACTTCTCCTTAAATATAGGTAGCTTACATTATCATACTCAATAAAAATTTATATATGGATAATTCTCATAATCAACCCCATATGCACAAATATCTATCATATATGAAGAAAAAAACATATAAAGAGAAAGAAAATGAGGGGAATCTAAAGGCTTTACACTTGATTTGAGTTGTACCAAATTTAGGCATTCTCTTTTTGCAGGCTTTACAATTGTGATTTGTGGATGTTGAGCATGCACCAAATTTTGGTTGGAAATGTTAAAGTAATAAACCTTTGAGTTATTAATTAAATCATTTCGATCTAATTACTAACTCACCTAGTCACTCTAGTTTCTTAAGCTTACCTTAGGTTTTCCCTTTAGGGTTTCGTGTTTCCTTTTATAAGGATTCACCTCTTTGTATTTTGTAAGGAGATTGTATTGTAATCATTTTGTTCATAATAGAAATTCATTCTTTGAACATGGATATGATGTCTCTAGCTTTTTGGCCTCCATAGCTTCTTCTGTCTTATATCTTTGCTTCTTCCATGTGACAGGTTTGCATGTAGGTGTTCTTGGGAGATTAGCTTTCAGCCTAATCTAACATGGTATCAGAGCTTGCTTGCTGCTCGTTGTTCATGTTTCCTTGAAGCGTGCCAGAAATAGAAGGTTTTCAAGGGTTTCAGAGGTTTTTTATGTATTTTTTATTTTGGGTTTTGTTTCTGGTCACTTTGAGCTCAAACAAACATCTCCATTGAGCTCAGAGCACCCAAAAAACCCAGAATACATATAAAACTTGTCCATTTTGGACATATGGGCTTTGGAGGCAAATATTTGTTGGTTTCAAGTGTCGTGCGGCACAAAAACTGAGAAAAAAATTTAAAAAACCTATTTTTTAAAGTTTTTTTGCTTTTTTAATGTACGGGCTATGTATTTTTTAAAGGCGCCACCGCTTCGGGCTCCTCTGACAGCGGCTCTGTTGCCACCTCTTCTGCGGCGCCCACTGGCCCCTGCTCCTCCGGCCACAATGGCCCGCCCACCTACGGTCACCGCTCAACCGCCCACCTGCGGCCTCCGCCCAGCCACCTCCCGGCCCCAACCGCCTCCCGACCCCTGCTGACAGCCACTCTACTGACAACCCCGCCGACAGCCGCTTCGCCGGCATCCGCGCCGCCTCTGTGCCGCCTAGGGGATATTTAGCCCCCGCGGGCTTTTACCGCCAGTGGCCAATCACATTGGTGACCAGGGGCTCTAGCCCAGCCCCCTGCATGCACCATGCGCCCAGGGGGTTTATTTCTTTTAGCCCCAGGGGCTTAAAACCTGGATTTTGAGCTTGTTTGGGCCCTTCTCACCTTTTTCGCTCTATCTGGAGCATATGGAGGCCTTTTTTGGACTTCGTTATATCGTCAAAAATCTCTTTCCAAGCTCTTTCTGATTATGGTGATTAGGTTTTTTGGATCTGCTATTTTAATAGTGTTTTTTGCTGCCAAAGTCCGATGTCTGCCTTTTGCCTTTCGGGAGCCATATCTTGCTCATCCGGACTCTATTTTTGGCAAACCAGATATCGTCGAAAAGCTGGTTCTACAAGCTTTTCAGTTGAAGGGGTATTTTATCCAGATTCTGCTCTAGGTTCTTTCTCCTCTAATTTTTTCACTTTCACACTCTGGCAAATTACTTGGGTTCTACAGGTCCTGGGATCTCTTCTTCTGATCTTCTAGCTCACTCTTCTTTCTGAATTCTGAGCTTGTATGCTTCTCTTCTGTAGATTTTTTTCTGTAAACGCACTGAGATAAAGTGTCTACTTTTGCATATCTGGGATTTTGAGCACCTTGTGTATTTTTTGTACTCGCACTCAGTTATAAAGTGCCATGGGGGGTTATGATGTTATACCATTTTGTGCTCATCCACCTTTGTCAAGTGAGTGTACCTTCTATGACATTAGCCCATGCTATGTGTCAGTGACACCGCCCTTTATCTTGTGCTTGTACTTCTATTGCACTGTTGGTGTTCCTGATTCTTCTTTCTACAAATGTTTCTAGCACTGTATTTTAGTGTTCCTGTCACCTCTCCCTGTTCAGCATTATGGAGGGGTTCACCTGTTGGTTCTATTGCTTCTTTGGTTTGATTGATCAGCTCTGCAGACTTTGTCTTCTCTATCTGGTCATGCACTTCAGTGGGGGTTCCAGTAGTTACTTCTGACAGTGTTTGCAGCCTCATGCTTCAGAGATGCTTCTTGCTCTTTCTTGTTCCTTTCTCTGTAACTTTTTTCCTAGATTGGAGGCTTTGTTTCCTTCATCTAGTTCATCTCTTTTTGGGGTAAATTTGTTTCCATTGGGTTTTCTTTATTTCCCCATTTCACAGAGATTTCTTGTACTTGGGTGCCTCATCAGGCCTTGTTGCCGGGACCCATCTTTCCTGCTTTCTGTAGTAGTTTCCTAGGTTTTGCTTCTCCCTAAGCTTATCTTAAGGGGGGGTGTTAGAGTAATAGACCTTTGAGTTATTAATTAAATCA
>MU227313.1:995803-1010663 GCA_018584345.1 Thuja plicata | reverse complement strand
AACATGGATATGATGTCTCTGGCTTTTTGGCCTCCATAGCTTCTTTTGTCTTCTGTCTTTGCTTCTTCCATGTGACAGGTTTGCATGCAGGTGTTCTTGGGAGATTAGCTTTCAGCCTAATCTAACAGGAAATAGGTGGCATTAGGTCTTCAAAGTCCCATCAATCTCAATCAATCTCTAAACACAAATTCAATTTCTTATGGTGGGGTCTCATGAACAACCCACCACATAATACGATACAATATCTTGTGAATACCTAGTGTTAAGTACAACTAGTGTTAAATTAACACGTTATATTCCATCTAGCAAGCAAGCATAACAGAAAATAAAATAAAATTGTGTTTTGAAAGAGAAAGTGAGAAAAGAGATGCCATCTTAATAAAAAATGCATATATTCTAATTGTGAAGAAAAAAATAAGCATAAACACTGCTGGGATTTTGGAGATTGCCTTATCTCTATCATCATCCTAAGACCTTTGAGAGCCATTACATCACAGATTGCTTTATTAAAGGTGGACACTTCCTATCATAACCCTAAGAGAATATCTAGGTTGTGGAGGTATGTGCTCTATGCGGTCATTAGCTATATTACGCTTGATGGTAGGTTTACCCGAGCCTATGGACATCATTTTATGCTTTTGAATTATTTTAGACACAATGTGAAAGTTAGCTTGCCCTTCTATTTGCTTAGTTCGCTGGATTTTACTATCAATAGTCTGCAGAAAAACCTGAAGGGCGATCATGCCTCTCACCAGGGTCTTATGCTGTTAATTTATGATCTTCTGAAAACTAAGAAGGTGGAAAGAACTCTACTGAAAAATAATCAGAGGGATGAGGAAGATACGAAAGGTGATGAGGATGATAGCATGTATGAGGAGGAGACGAAGGGTGATGAAGAAGATCCTAAGGGGTATAAAAATCCTTAAAATGTAACTAAAAAGGGTTCTTCGTCTAATAAAAACTAGAAGAAGACCATTGTGGAGGGTTCTGATACTGAAAAGGAGACTGGTGATGATACTCCAGAGGGGAGTAAAATAAGTAAGAAAAAAGCTAAAAAGGGTAATTCTGCCAAGACTAACCAGAAGAAGACTTTGGCGGAGGAAACATAAATAGAGAACGAAACAGAGGATGAAGAGTATGAGGAAAAACAAAAAAAAGGAGACCAAGAAAAGAAAATGTGGAGAAGCGACGGACAGAACTAAGAGCAACCAGAAAGGTAAAAACCCCAGTAAGAGAAAAATTGTGTTTTCATCAGATGAGGAGGACGTGATGGAGAAGGAGTAGAATATTGAGGTTAACCTCGGGGAGGATGATAGGGAAGAGAATAGGGAGGATAATAAAGATGGAAAGGAAGAGGATCAAAACCCTATAAGGAAAAAAGAGACTAATGAGAAAAAGGATGATGGTAAGACGAAGGAGGAACCTGTCAAAAGAACTGAAAAAGAGGCAATAGGGTATGAGGTAAAATATTCCCACGATAATGAGGAAACAGGTAAATCTTATGTGCATGATGATATGGAGCAAAGCAAGGATTGTCTTGCGGATTTTACTTGCACGGTGGGCAAAGTGTTAGATGACAATTCTAATATGAAAAAACAAATAGAAATAATGAGAGATGAGATCAATCTCATAAAAAGCATTAGCATTGATCTGAGAAACCTATTGCAGTCTTCCTGGAGGAAATGAAAGAGGTGGTTGAAAACTTTGAAGCCCAGGTGGAAATTGTGAATGTAAAGTTTGCAAGATGGAAAAATAGCTAAAGGACATAAATGACAGGGCAATGGAAGAAGACAGTGTAAGGAAAATCAGCATTCTGAACAGCAAGGTGGAAAAACTTGAGGAAACGGTGCGCAAGATAGGAGAGCAATGTTTGGTGAGCCTTAAAGAATATACAGGGCATGAGAAGATCTTGATGGAAAAGATGGAACAGGATAGAGGGGAATAGGACAGCAAAGAGGCAAAGGATACAATAGGACCTAGTACATGCACGAGGGCTAGTACAAGGAAGCTGAGTCCAAAGGAGGATAAAGAAACATAAGACCTCAATAATTTTGTTAATCAGATGCAGATCATGGTGATTCAGGCATAGGACGTTGTGGATGGCATGTAGCTGTCCTTTTTAGGGCCTATCTTTTTTGTTGTCCCTATTTTTTTCAAAGATATGTGGGACTTTTTTTTTAGTTAGACTGTTAGTTGGCTAGACTTTTTGGCTTTCCTTTCTTGGTGGCATGGCACAGTTGTTGTTGAAATTTTATTGAACATCTGTAAGATTTTGTTTAAAGATTTTGGTCCTTGTAAAACATGTTTTTATGTCATCAGAACAATAATGTTACTTACATTGTTCATGAAAACATGTCCTCAAAGACTTGTAAATACACTGAAAAAAATCCCAAACTATTACATGGTATAGAAATTGGCGTAGAGTTGGTATGTGCCTAAGATGGATGATAATACTCTTTGATCTATTTTGTCTATTTTCTCCAACTTTTAACCCATTTTCTCTATTAATCTAAGTGGAGTGCCTCTTCATTCTCATACCTTTTTTATCTTTATATCCATTTCTTGGAAAATATTTTCCTCTCTAATGTTCTAGGGAACATTTTCCTCTAATAATGATTTACCTACAATTTTATTATATCCTTACGTTCAATAGTTTGCAACTAGGCTCACATTATTGGCCCTAAATAACACGTGAAGAATAATTTCAATTTAGATAAAATAACTTTGTGAATGGTTCTAGATTCTTCATAGGTTGATTTAATCAAGATTATTATGAACTTTGAAATCTCCAATCTACTCCACTCTATCCCAATGAATCAAATTTTGAAGGCTTTTGCACCTACTATGTATTTTAAAATTACTTGTTTCTACTAGAGTTATTTTATATGGTATTAACACTTTAATTTTGAAGTTGTTTTTAATTAAGTATTTTTTAATTCTCTAAATTTCTTGACTTTAGACCCAATTTATTGCTCACCCAAGCTTCAAACTAGTAGAGTGCCACTAACACTACTATTAGCCAAAACAACACTTTTATACTTTTCCAATCCCATAAATCAACATATTTAAATCACCTATTTCATAGAGGGGATAATACTCCCCACCCTTGTAAGATTTGTTTCATAATTTTTAAGTTGTTTTAATTAATTTTTTTTTTAATTCTCTAAATTTCTTGACTTTAGACCCAATATATTGCTCACCCAAGCTTCAAACTAGTAGAGTACCAAAAACACTACTAGAAGCCAAAAAAACACTTGTATACTTACCAATCCCATAAATCAACATATTTTCACCTATTTCATAGAGAGGATAATGCTCCCCACCCTTGTAAGATTTGTTTCATTATACAAGCTTTCCAATTGATCTTGTTAGTAAAATAGAATTCTAAAATATCGATATTATGTGACTATCTCAATATACATCACATAACTAGCTTGTTATAGTCTAATAAAGTGCATGCAACCAAACAATTATATCAACCTAATAGCATGATAATTCCTATTAAATTCACATGCGAGATTACAACAACAATAAACTCACTTATATTTAATCTTGAAGACATACCCTCAAAGACTTGTAAATACATTGAAAAATTTAACCTAAACTATTACATAGTACCAACATTGGCATAGGTTTGTTCTATGATTAGGATGGAAGATAATCCTCTTTGATCAATTCTTTAAATGTCTATTTTTTTCCAATTTTAAATCTATTATCTCTATTAATCTAGGTAGGCCACCTCTTCATTCCCATGCTATTCTTGATCTTTACATCCCTTTCTTGATAAAATATGTTCCTCTTTAATGGTTTATGACGTGTTTTCCTCCAATAATGATTTCCCTACATTTATTATACATTCAAGTTCAACAGCATGCAATCGATTAGGTCCAACTTATTGGTCCTAAACAACACAATTGATTAGAATAATTATTTCAATAATGATATTAAATAACTTTGTGAATGATTCTAGCTTCCTAATGAGTCATTTCAATCAAGATTTTTTGAACTCTAAAATTCCCAATCTACTCTACTCTAGTCCAATGAATCAAGATAAGGCTTTTGCACCTACAATGCATTTTCAAAAATCCCTAACACTAAATAAAGTCACCAAGAAAATTTGTGATTCTAATTGACATGTTGGAGGCTTAAAGAAAACGGTCTACTCAAAAGATGATGCTAAATTCCTTTGTGATCAACATCATATGAACCATCTCTAGTATATGTTATTTTTTGTGTCATTGAATTCATCATTGGTTTCGATGATATGACAACATCAATAACATAAAATAGGTTTTTATTAAATTGAAGGGGATTTTCTTCCTCCCATTTCTTCTTTTCTAGGGAACATTATTGGTGTTGAGACATACCTTTTTATCAAGCTAGAGCCCAAAAATGGGTCTACGTGAAAGTGGATTTATCTTGAGAGCTTAACTTTCCAAACACTTATTTATGGTGTCAATTATTACAGCATAAAATTAAGGATTGTGTGTTGCCAACTCCAAAGTTTGAGACTCCCTTGCACATTAAACACAATCATATATTCCTAACTAAGGGTTCAGAAAGTTACGCCCTTCAACACATACATAATAGAATATCAATTTTTCTCTTTAACACAAAAATTTTGAATAGATATATCATTTGAACATTTTTTTGCATATACAAATAATTATTTTTGAAACTTAAAAAACAATGATATCAAGACATAATTAAACAATGGGCACCATTTTATCCCAAGCCTTCAAATTCTTTGATCCAATCCTTACAAGTCTAATGTTAGATCCAAAACCTAGTTTTAGTTCTCAATTTATAGGTTTGCATTGGAGTATAACATCATTCAAAATTAACAAATGTTGGATTGCAAAGTAAGCCCTAATTATCTCTCAATTAAAAATCAACATGGGTTCAATTCTAAACTAAGCCTTAAGTATCTCTCAATATCAAGATTTACATCAATCTAATTTCAAAGTAAACCTACTTATCTCTCAATTTCATTTCAACATATACGTCTAATTTATATCCTAATTTATTTCAATGATTTATTCTATATAGCTCCTTCAATTTATCTAAAATTTACAATCATTGATTTCATAAATATTTCAAAATATATTTATTTAAAAAATTATACAATACTTTTTATTTTCTATTTTCAACTTTTTTGAATTAAAAAATTACATTTGTATTTAAAAATAAAATTTTCTAAAGATCTAATCAATTATGGTATAAATTATATAACACTAAAATGTAGTCACTCAATATGAAAGGGCAAAAAAGTCCAAGACATATCCATGATTACAATATCATTTGAATTCATGTCTATGAAAGGCTCAATGTCAGATTTATTAGTAAAATGATCAAAAATAATTTGTTACTTCATTTTATATTATAATTTTTCTAAAATGCATATTACAATTATTTGAATTATTTTGAAAATGAAAAATATAGATATAAATACCATTTTGATAAATAATATTAAAGTTGTAATAGAAATTAGGTTGTTTTTTAAGTACTCAAAGAAAGTATTTTAGCTACACTATATGAGAGAAGGATTGAGTACTTTGTTTCTTTAATTGGCTCACAATTTACTACCTCGGTTTGGAAGTCTTACACTCAACAAGACTTGATTCCAAGAACCCATAAACTATACGTATGTATATGTGTATGTGTATGTGTATGTGTATGTGTATGTGTATGTGTATATATATTGTATATGTGTACATACATACAATTTAATTGTTTGTTTGTTTGTTTGTTAAGTATTTTATTTTTTTATTTCATGTCCTCGTATTGAGGTGGTTGTTAGAACTTTATTATTTCTGAGTTGTCTTCTCATGCTCTTACTGTTATTATGGATCTCATTTTAGATGTGCAGTTTGTTCTTTCCATGGCTAATAGGTTGATAAATTCATATCTTTATGAGGAAGACTTGTTGTTTTTAATTTGCTTCAATCTCATAAACTTGAAGATGGCTGTTTTCCTATCGGGGGGTTTCTGAGTTTTTCTACTTTTATGGCTAATCCTTGTCTTAGAGATCTGCTCTCTGTGGACCCTGCCTTGTCTTCTGCTGACTATTCTTATTCACTCTATGGGAGATGACATATTTCCCACTCTTCCCTTCTATTGATGTTCATTTATGTATTTTGGTTATATATTCCAGCAATGGGGTTGGTGGGTGGTTACAAATTACTTTATCTAGGATTTTTCTTCACTCTGGTTGGGACTTTTCTTCACTCTGGTTGGGACTTATTATCTGAATTCATCCTGTTGTTTTTCCAGGATGTTTAAAACTTTTGTAACTTTTATTTTTATTATTAATATAATCTTTTTAGTCGTGTCTGGCCATTTTTATGGAGAAAAAATATTATTTTTTTCAAAAACTCATTATTATATAGTAAAATGGTTGAATTTTTGCAAAATAATAATTTTTTAAAATTTCTGAAACCGCTTATTTTCAAAGAATAAATAGAAAGAAGAAAAAGTGGACAATATTTTTATTTGTAAACCTAACTTTCAACTAGAATTTTTTTTTAAAAATATTGATATTATTATATTATAGATTGTATATACCTATTCCTATCAAACTTCTTTTTCTATGTATTCTTATTAACAATTTTCCTTCTTTATATTTATTCTATTATTAGGCATTATATATATTCTTATTTTCTTTACAATATTATTAACTATTAGGCAAACTATCAGCTTTTATATAAGAATTAGAATCTCATTTTGCTACTTCTTATTGTGGGTAGCTCATATAATCATAGCCAATACAAAATTATAAATGAAAGTTGTCTATTCTCCACACGAGATAGTACGACTGTAAAAACACAAATCAACATAATTCAATATGTTTTCATTGTTTTTTTTTTGCCTTTTTACAGTACTGTGGAGGTCCAGTATAAGAATCAAACCAATTAAAACTGTGTGAAAATCCATCTTGATATACAAAATTGAATATTCTGATAATAGTATTTTGTTTAAAGAACAACACCATTCAAATTTATTTTCATTTTACGTCTCCTTAAATATAAGTAGCTTACATTATCATACTCAATAAAAAAATATATATGGATAATTCTCATAATCAACCCCATATGCACTTAGTTGATATGTAGCCTATATGAAGGAAAAAAACATATAAAGAGAAAGAAAGAAAATGAGGGGAATCTACAGGCTTTACACTTGATTTGAGTTGTACCAAATTTAGGCATTCTCTTTTTGCAGGCTTTACAATTGTGATTTGTGGATGTTGAGCATGCACCAAATTTTGGTTGGAAATAGGTGGCATTAGGTCTTCAAAGTCCCATCAATCTCAATCAATCTCTAAACACAAAGTCAATTTCTTATGGTGGGGTCTCATGAACAACCTACCACAGAATACAATACAATATCCTGTGAATACCTAGTGTTAAGTACAACTAGTGTTAAATCAACCCGTTATATTCCATCCAGCAGGCAAGCATAACAGAAAATAAAATAAAATTGTGTATTGAAAGAGAAAGTGAGAAAAGAGATGCCATCTTAATCAGAAATGCATATATTCCAATTGTGAAGAAAAAAATAAGCATAAACATTGCTGGGCTTTTGGAGACTGCCTTATCTCTATCATCATCCTAAGACCTTTTAGAGCCATTACATCACAGATTGCTTTATTAAAAAAAAGCAGGCTTTTTTTAATAAGGCCAACAGAAGATATGTGTAGATACAGACAACATTTTTTTAACGGAGCTTAATTCATTCATAAGCTGTGAGTCAGCCCATTATTGTCAACTTTTGAACATTTGAAACAAATTGGATTATTGTATTGATTGCATAAAAGAATGTGGCACATGAGCCAATAGGAAACCCCACCAATTAGCTGGAAACAGCTGTGAAAGCAATCCAAAATGAGAAGACATTAAATATTCAATATGTGCATAAGTTGAATGGGCCCAAAGACATTGATTTTCTATTTGTGGGCAAATGGGCCTCATCTAGTCCCATCAACAATGGGTAATGGAGAGAATAATTATTATAATAGTTATTAAAATAATAGTGTTGGAATGGGCACCTCCATTGAAATGCTCACTAGCTTGGATTATCACTTCATTGCATTCTCACTAGAGACAATTTTATATCTTGGAAAGAGATTGAATGAGAAGTGAGAAGAAAAGTTGAGTTTCGAGAGTAGTATTGTATGAAATTTGTTTAGGGTTGGGAGGTGGAAGCTTTATCACTATTTTGGAGATCTTAGGCTTTTAGATTTTAATGGAGGCAAATTTAGTAGTGTGTTAATATATTTGGCCATTCTATTTGGGAGAGTCTAATTTGTGTAATTTTATTATTTTTGGATTCTAATATTTATGTGGCATTATGGATTATAAAAGTTCTTTTATCTTCTTTTTTCATTCACTCTCTCATCTTGATGATGGATACTGAGTGTGATCCCAAACTTTGATGATGATACATTTATTAACGGTTTGAGTTTTGGTTGTAGTAAAAAATTGTAGTGTGTGAATATATTTTATCATTCTATTGTTAATTTTGCTATTTTTGAATAGGAAAAATGAAAACTTTGATGCAAAAAGCTCTCATACAATGGAATCTAGAAAGAGCGAAGTTAACATAATAGATTATAAAAATCTAATGTCATTAACTAATTTTTGTTGTAAAAAGTTTTTCAGATAATAGTTTTATGGAAGGTGATGTTTTAAAATATACAAATTCATAGGAATTTTCATAAATGATCTTATAAACTTTGTCATAATAGACAAGCTTAAAACATTAAAATTTAAAATTTCAACATATTAGTAGTCTCATGATTTTTTTAACAACAATGTAAATTAAATCTACATTTATACACCTAAATTTAAAAATTTATTCACATAGATTTTTAAAAATTAGAAAAATGATATGAGAGAATAAAATTTGAAAATGTTGGTGATAAGAACTCCACCTTAAAATACATGGAATTAGATTTAAATTTTAGTACCAATTTGAGTTTTGGGTTTAGTGTAAAATTGTAGTGTGTTGATATATTTGGCCATTGTATTTGGTAGGGTCTCACTTTTTCTTGTCAAGTCTCACTTTTTCTTGTCAAAAGCTTTTTTAGATAGTAGTTTTATGGAGGGTGATTTTTTAAATATAAAAAATTTATAAGAGTTTTCATAGAGAGTCTTATGAATTTTGTCATTATAGACAAGTTTAAAACATTAAATTATAAATTTTAATTAAAAAATTAAAACATTAAGTTCTAAATTTCAATATATTGGTAGTCTCATGATTTTTTTTTAACAACATTGTTAAATTAAATCTACATTTATACACCTAAATCTAAAAATTTATTGATATTTTTAAACAAATAGAATAGTGTGTTAGAGTAAAATTCTAAAATGTTGATAAGGAGATATTTGAATTCCACCCAGAAACATTCAATTAAATTTAAAATTTATTAATGGTTTAAGTTTTGGGTATAGTGGAAAATTGTAGTTTTTATATGTTTGGCCATTTTATGAGTATAGGCAAATAAAATGGAGATGAAGTAACATGGTAACTTGACCTGTGTCACTTTTCTCAATAAGCATTGACTTCTTATTTTCAGCCCCCTCCCCCTCCCCCTCCTTTTTTTCAAAGTTTATTTACAAGTTTTAAGCAACAGTTGCTCCACCAAAATAGAAAAAGATTCCAAATTATTCTTTCCCTTGCACTTAAATAACAAGTACAAGTTTTGTACAAAAAGGATGTAGATCTCATGGTTCTACTTCAACTACTATTGATAGTTCAATTCTTGTATTTGCATTGATTGAATAGTTGTGATAACACTTGTTGATAAAATATCTATTACTTTTTTTATAAGAAAATGTGAATTACAAAGGTTAAATTGCAGTTGAGAACTACAAAAGAATATATTTCTTAGATCTAAAAAGTAACAAATCATGTGATGTCACATCAGCACACCAATAAAATATGACTTAGTACACAATTATCTTTTTTGGGCATATTTGGATACCTTGGCAAAAATCATGTTGATGTGGCCTTGAAACCTTAGTTATAAGTAGGGGCCTTGCCAAGTAAGCTACTGTGGAAATTTGGGAGTGATTTGAAATTTTTGTAAAGAATTTTGAGAAGGGTGAAGTTGAGGTGCTCAACTACTTGTTCCTCTCGCATAGTGGTCTCATTTTTAATTAGCAATGATGCTAAGTTAAATATTTGGGTGAAGTTTAATAATTCTTTATGAACCCACTAAGAATCTAATCTTGAGATGAATCTTCAATCAAAGACCTTCTCTATTTCTCAATAATTCAGTAGTCATAAGCCTTCAACAATGTTTGCCACATCTTACCCAAGAATTTTGTCCTCATAAAAACATCAAAGAACTTGTCTCAACATCCATGTGTTTCTCCAAATGAGCATTGAAGTTATCATTAGTATTCAAGCACTCAAAATGGACAGTCGGTAATAGAGTCACAAATAGGATAGTCGGTATAATCACCAAAGTATAGAGTTAACCGAGAGCACTAACCATGCACAGAGTTAACCGAGTGCAGTGATTACTGAACAAATGGACTTTACCAAGCAGATGACTACACCGAGACACACAGTATAATTGAATAGTAGTATAACCGAGATACAGAGACCACACCGAGCACCGAGAGACAGCATTAACCGAGTGGACCAGAGATAACGGTAACAACTTTTTTTTCAACCTAGATAACGGTTTACAACGATCGATGAGAGAATTAATTATGGATTTACAACATTAGTTGTTTATATCTCCTATGTTTAGATGATCAAGGTAAATTATGTACACCGTTGATCTTAGGTTAGGGATGATATTGTAAAGCCCTAATTAGGTCATAGAGTTTGATATATAAAATGTATCGATGTCATTTTATAATGTATATTGATCAAGCAATGATCAAGTAGCTGTCATACTACGGACATTAGAGATCAGACAAGGGTTTTAAGGACAGAGACATTGCAGTAATCAGTTATCAGAATAGAGGCAAGGCTACTGAGCATAACAGAGCAGAAGGTATTATCATTCACATTGAGGTGATATATTTTGTATGCACTTAAAGGATCTATATCAACAATATTGAGATTGTATATGTTCATATCACATTTTTGTTACTCTCTAGAACAATTGTAATAGACCCCAAAATCTCTTAACAGAGTAGACTTAACCATCTTTTTGTAAATCTCTTAACCGAGTGCACACATACTTTGTGTTGCTAAATCCTCTCACGAGGTAGATCTAATCAATCTCATTATTACTCCTAACAGGGTAAGATCATCAGAAGTGGTCAATCTTTGAAGCTTTAACAGGCTACTTTATTTACTGCAGTAGTGAAGTTTTTTGGGTCTCATCCCCACTGGAGTTTTTACCTTCTAATAGGGGTTTTCTGTGATACCAAAATACTAGTGTCATGAATACCTAATTTCATGTATGTGTATTTTTTACTTTACATGTATTTACATTTTAGTGGTGATACTATATGTTTGGTGTATGCATTCTACTCAGTCAGTTATTACAGAACAATTGGTTACAAAGATTATTCTAAAAGTTTTTATGGGTATTGATTCACCCCGCCCCTCTCAGTACACACCTCTCCATTATCCCAACAATTAGTATCATAGCTAGTTCTCTTGTTTAGAAGGTTTAATTGATGAATAGAAAAGATCTTATAATGGAAAGGTATACACTTGATAAAACTATGGAAAATCAAAAGTTACAGTTGCAGATCTATGTCAAACAATACAAGGAAGCCAAAGAAAAACTCAGGGAGATGTTGATTAAGAGAAAGGACATGGCACTTCACTTTTGTTAGATTGATTATTAGGGTTAAGAGATTCATGACCCATTTGACACATCTGGATCTGAATCTGGTAGCATATCTGATTCATCTGAAGGAATCATATCAAAGCTATCTAAGACCAATCAACAACTTACTAAACAAGTGAAAGCACTGTAGATCGGTCAAGATACACAAATGGTTAGAATGGTTGAAGTTTTGAATGATGCAAAGAAAGATGAACAAGATAGAAACATGGTTGTTGATGATAGAAGACAGATGGTAGATAAGTTACAAGAAAAAGAATTTGGGATATTGAGACTTACTGAACATTACTTTGAGATCACCAATCAAGTGGTTGTTATGAATCATGAGGCAAACTGAGTTAATACTGAACTTGCAAGAAGAATAGAATATATTGGTGTATTGAAAGAAGAAAATTAAAAACTGAGAAATGAAGTGAAGATTTTACAACAACAAATGAAGTGATTAAGAGATCTAAAGAAAGCACTATGAGAATGGATGAATTTTTGAGCTATAAAAGAAGACTGAACAACAATACCATATTAGGGTTTGCCAAGCAAGGAGAATCCACAAATCAAGCTAGACAAAGGAATGTATACTCAAGTCCGAAGCCTAAGAATCCCTCTTGCCATCACTGTGGAAAACCAGGCCATACATCAAATGTTTGCAGAAGCAAAACAAAAGGTATTCCTAGAAACCCTCCTAAATTTAATGGTATTTTCTATAGCTTTAATAAGCATGGACATCAGGCACATGAGTGTATATCCAAGTTAAAAAAACCACAAAAGAAACCATACATGGATAAATACTGTCAGAATTGCAACATGCATCGTCATACATCACAAGCATGCAAGAAGAACACAAAGAAAATTTGGAAGCCTAAAGGACAAGAAAAGGTAAATCAACTAAGAAGACAAGGCAATTCTTATGCATGGGATTATAACACTTGGAATAGTTGTATAGCATGTGGTAAATATGAGCATATTGCAGAAAATTATATGAGACAATGGCAAACCAAGTCTAGGAATTGGTCAAACTTTGGAATGGCATGTTCTCACTGTCACAAAGTCAGTCACTTAAGAAGAGATTGTGCAGACCGAATAAATACTTATGGAAATGGCAATACAATTGAAGAAATCATGAGAACTAGAAATCAAATATGGAGGAAAGCATCAAATGATAATGCAGGACCAAGCACAACAGTCGGTGACACCTCATCTAATGGATTAGGTGGCAACACCATCTCCAACTGAGCAATACAAGTAGGTAGGGAACTATGTTTTGTAAAACTATATCTTACATCAGTTCCTATATTCATTGCACAAATGCCAAATTAGCATGAATTGAGATGCGTATTATATTTTTTATTACTTTGATCTAATTAAGTCAGTTAATATGTACCGAGTTAGAAATGTCAGTTGGTGAATATGTGTGAGACAATCGAGTTGCTGTGGAAATTGAGTATTTGGTACACTCGCCAAGCTAAAGTATTGTTAGTGTTAACCGAACAAAATAATTTTTCACTGAGTGGTTGGTGATGAGCATTTATTGCACCGCCCAAAGACATTTTCTATAAATTTAATCAATGTGAACTCATGTGTTCACACCGCGATCACAGAGAAGAGTAGAGAAAAAGAGAGCAATGCTGAAGCAGAGCATTTTGATCATTCTACAGAGATTCAGAGCACATTTTGAGCATCATGGAGGTTAGTCATTATGCAATCTTGCATTTACCAAGTTATTCAAACACCGTTTGTGCAAACCCTAAAACAAAAATCATGGCATCCTCATCTTGAACCATGAAGGCAAATATCCAGAGAAGGAGAAAAAGGTTGTTTGGGTTAAGAACTCCACTTACACAAAGCCAAACTACAAGATCCATCTGCAGGTTACAGCTCAACGTGATGACAAAGGTGCATTTTCATCGATTCCACCTAGGCTTCTGCTGGTTCAAGATGTGCGTGCTTACATTCACTGTAAGATAGCTGAAATAGGGGATTTCGAGCTGATTTCTACATATCAATCATTATGAATAGATGGGAAGTTAAAATAATATCATAAGCATATGGAGGTTAAAGGGTTAACCAATGCCCTAAAATTTCCAAAGGTCTTTCGCACCGAGTGGATCCGTATTATTCTTAGCAAAGTACATGATGGAAAGCTCTGGCTGGATCAACCAAAGAATATAAAAAGATGTTATTCATGCCATGACCGGGTATCCAATATCTGATAAATAAAAATCCCTAAGGCACCCGCTGAGAACTGAGATAGAAAAGCTAACAGGAGCCGAGTGGGATGGAAGAGGTCTAAAGATAAACTCAGTCTGTGATCCTAAACTTAGGTTCAGTGCATATGTCATTAGCTACAAGATATTCCAATCTAGCAGACCGAACAATGTTTCATGTAGAGTTGTTGACATTTCTTACAATATTGTTAAGAAAGTATTACAACTTGATCTCGCCGAGCTATTGCAGAGGCAATTTGAAGAAAACATGAAAACCATCAAATCAGCACGGTCAAATACATGTAAGTTTGGTTCATTACTACTATCCACATTCTTCTACCTACAAAACTTTTTTCCCTCCATCGCTATAGTTAAATGGAAGACCTACCATCCGATTACACTGCAAATCGGTGATTTGATTACAAGCTTAGGCTCAAATTTTGAGCTAGTCATGAATGATTATTTTGCTAAGTTTAAGGCTAGGATGGAAAATAGGACTTGAATTCCATTACAGTTGGTAGATAAGTACAAAGATGAAATTTATGTTTTGTAGCAGACACTGATACCACTCTAATCAAGGCAGAAAAACTGAGGACAATATGGCTACCTCTGTTGGATTATGAATTAGATATTGACATTGCTTCAGAAGTGTTAGAATTTAATCTTTACTTGTACTAATGTAAGTAGGAGATTCTTATGGAATCCCTACACCTTTTTTGTCTTCTTGTACAAGTGTGAGGATAATTCCTTTTATTGTAATTTATTTTTAGTTATTCCTCCTTATGAGGAATCCTACACTTGTCTCACACACTATTGAAATGTGGCATACATAGATATGGGA
>MU227313.1:981389-995664 GCA_018584345.1 Thuja plicata | reverse complement strand
GGGGTTTTTTCATGCTTTTCCCCCTTCAAAATCTTGTCTCCTTGTTGCTTGAATCTTTGGTGAATGCTCCTAGTTTTTGCACTAATTCATGGTAAATCTTCTTACTCCTGCTCATTGAATTAAACAAATTCATGTCTCTCTTTATTTTCTTGTTATTATTTCAACATGGTATCAGAGCAAGTTGGTTTAATCCATTTTTGAGTGTAAAGGTGAAGGAGCTACCATATCTTGGAGCACTCCAAACTTCGGAGACCTCTTAAGAGAGTTTATTTCTTTTTTTACTAATATTATTAAGGAAAAAATCAATTTTTTGTGCAGGTTATTAAAAATTTCTAGCTGATGTTCTTGCATATTTTAACTCTTCACTAAATCTATTTCATATCTAATCAAAACTCCTTTATCAGTCTTTTTTTCAACATATTCTTAACCCTTTGCAGGTTTATATATCTCTATCATTGTTTATATCTCTCTATTATTCCTCTTTGTCTGTGGTTTCTTGGATCATATCTCTTTTTTTCGTTTGCTATTTTGGATAGATAAGAGAGAACCTAGAAATTGCGCGATCTAGGTTTTGTGCAAAACCCTCCAAATTAGTTCACAAGCGGATAGTTTTCCAAAATTTTCTTACCTCTAAGAGAAACACAAGTTCTATTCTAACTTTTTTTGTAGATTCAAATGCATGCTTTAGTCATTTTTTTGTAGATTCAAATGCTTTAGTCATTGTTAAACAAGCTAGTTGAAAAATCTACCATGAGATTTGGCACATATGATGAAGCCCAAATCTGAATATTTATTGCTCTATAAGTTGAAAAGATGGGCAGGAAAAAGGCTAAGATAGTCAAGACCTTGAAGAGAAAATTTTCTATCACAGATGAAGAATTAGAAAAATCTATTGAAGATATCAAGGAGTAGACCTCAGTCGGTCAAGAAGAAGAACATGAACATGATGTTGATGCCACCGAGTCTTATGAAGCACAAGATAAGGCACCTAAGGCCAAATGGGGAAAAAGCATAAAGACTGAGTCTCCACCAAATACCAGATCATAATTGGTGACTACAGATTCACTACCTTTGAATAAAGTAGTTGCAAAGATAAAAAGGCCCACACCGAAGTTCACATACCAAACAAGGAAATAGAAGGGCACTACCAAGAATCCAGCACCAAGACAAAGGAAGAAATATGTAAGGAACAAGGATGAAAAGGATGATTCTGATGACAATCTTGATCAATTCAAGGTTGTATAGAACAAGACACCGTAGACTATTGATGAGATTGTAGAGGCAATCAGAACAACAAGACGGTTAGGACATCCAAAGATACATGCATATGTTGGATCTAACTATCGAGCACAAAGATAAACTTGAAGAAGAAATCATAGGTATGATGATCAACTTCAAACAAGTTCAAGTTGAATTTTCTACTTACATTCCCTCAAAATTATATGATAAGATATCAGCACGTTGGTCATATGCACTTACCACCAAGAAATAGATGAGGGAGGCATCTCTCACTCTTATTAAAGTTGATTGTACAGTAGAATAGATAAATGATATCATGCAACAGTACGCCAAGAAATTTCCCAAGAAGGCAAGGACACTGAATATCCTACAAGGAAATTTGAAGGAAGTGGATATTAAGAGCACCCAAATATGGAAAAAAAAATACTGAATCCACCCAAGGAAATCAAGGACACCGAGGAAGCAACAGACAATGCACATCTCCAGTCGATACCCAGGAACATCGATCGAGTACAGAAACAATAACAATTGATGTTGATGATGTAGATGTTGAAAATGTACTAGATGGTATTCCTAAAATATTGAAAAATCTAGGACATCAAGAGATCATAATAAAAGACATAACATAAGGTGATCTGGATTATAAAGCTAAGGAAGATGAGTCAATCAGAGCTACCAAGACAATAGATGAGCAAGACACATCAGAGGTCGCCCGAGAAAATGTACCAGGTCAGTTACCTATTTTGGTACAAGCTACTGAAATAGAGAGTGAAGCATGGAAGAAGACACCCAAGTAGGTTACAAATATAAATGAGGACAAGAGTGATACGGAAGGTACACAGACCGAGCATACCAAAAGATACCACTGATGTAAAAAAAAAAAAGGTGAAGGCAACACAAAAACATCAATGGTGGACACTTCTACTACTGACACCAGGTCAGCTACCGAGGCACCTCACTAAGTCATCACACCAAGTATCGAGCCAAAAAATCTTGAAACTAAGAAAAAGGCTCAATTAGCATGGGCATTATCTCCTACATCGAGCACCAAAGAGAAGAAGAAAACAAAGAAGAAAGGAAGAAAGGGTCCCGTGACACTTGATGAGATCATCGACATCCCTGATTATGATCCATGGAAACTTGACCCTGAAGCTTTGACAATATATGGTGAACTTTACACCCGAAAGGCAGCACAGGATAAGCTGAGGCAAGAACACAAAAGTGCACATGTGTTAGAGACTACTAAGGAGATCCGAATGCAAGTTGTTCCTAATGTGAACATAGATGACTCAACCCCCATACTTGATCAAATTGCACTTCTCACCGAGGCAATTAACAAACCTATCATTGATGCCAAGCATAAATTGGAAGAGCAAGCAGAAAAGAAGATCCAATACAAAGTTACAGAGAAGATCAACCAGGCAATGGTAGTAAACAAGGTAACTCTATCTAAATTTGTGCATGGATTAGAAACTATCATATCTAAAGTCATTACAATTCTACAACAGTTATGCACTTTAGATCACTTCACTACCGAGATTAGTGAAAAGATGAAGGAAATAGATCAAGATTTAAAAGATAGTGCAAATAGTCTATCAACCGAGCAACATACATTGCAGATGCATTACGCTAAGGTACTTCAAACCCAGCAGTTGGGACTAGACTTGAAGAAAGAAGAGGAGAAGATCAGAGAATAGGTAACTGAGATATAGGAAATGTTACTACCGCATTTAGTTATGATGCAAAAGCATGTGACATTGGAAAAGAACCTGATTACCACCCCAAAATTATCAGTCACGGAAAGCATATATGATATGCATGCTCAGATAAACCTAGAACTATTAACCCTTGAGCATTTAAAGGAGGAATGGGAGAAGCTACTGGAAAATCTCAAGCAAGCCCATCCTAACATTTTTGACAAATTGTAAGTTATATTCCTTTTGTCATTATTTTCAAAAAAGGGGAATATATATGTATATAAGTATAGTAAAGGGGGAAACTATAATCAGGAGTCATATACATATACCGAGCATGTACAAAGGGGGATTCACTATGTATAGTATTTTGTAAATGATAAGTTTTTGATACTAATGCCAAAGGGGGAGAATGTTACTCCAAATGAGCATTGAAGTTGCCATTAGTATTCAAGCACTCAAAATGGACGGTCGGTAATAGAGTCACAAATAGGACAGTCGGTATAATCGTCAAAGTATAGAGTTAACCGAGAGTACTGATCAGGCACAGAGTTAACTGAGTGCAGTGATTACCAAACAAACATACTTTATCGAGTAGTAGACTACAGTGAGACACACAATATAACCGAACAGCAGTATAACCGAGATACAAACACCACACCGAGCACCAAGAGACAACATTAACCGAGTGGACCAAAGGCCACATAAAAAAATTTTATGGAACATCATTCTAGGTAAAAAAAATTTGTCGACCTAGATAATGGTTTAGAATGATCGAGGAGAGCATTAATTATGGATTTACAACATTAATTGTTTATATCTCCTATGTTTAGATGATCAAGGTAAATTATGTACACCATTGATCTTAGGTTAGGGATGATATTGTATAGCCCTAATTAGGTCATAAAGTTTGATATATATAATGTATAGATTTCATTTTGTAATGTATGTTGATCAAGCAATAATCAAGTAGCCTCCATACTATAGACATCAGAGATCAGACAAGGGTTTTAAGGACAGAGACTACATTGCAGTAATTAGTTATCAGAATAGAGGCAAGGCTACTGAGTAGAACAGAGAAAAATGTATTATCATTCACATTGAGGTGATATATTTTGTATGCACTTAAAGGATCTATATCAAAAATTTTGAGATTGTATATATTCAGATCACATTTCTATTACTCTCTAACAATTGTAATAGACCCCAAAATATCTTAATAGAGTAGACTTAACCGTCTTTTTGTAAATCTCTTAACTAAGTGCACACATACTTTGTGTTGCTAAATCATCTCATGAGGTAGATCTAATCGATCTCATTTTTACTCCTAATAGGGCAAGATCATCAGAAGTGATCAATCTTTGTAAGCTTTAATAGGCTACTTTATTTACTACAGTAGTGAAGTTTTGTGGGTCTCATCCCCACCACATTTTTAAACTTCTAATAGGGGTTTTCTATGATACTCTATTGTTTACTTTACATGCATTTACATTTCAGCAGTGATACTATATGTTTGGTGTATGCATTCTACTCATTTGGTTATTACAGAACAATTGGTTACAAAGATTAGTCTAAAAGTTTTTAAGGGTACTAGTTCACCCCTCTCCTCTTAGTACACACCTCTCCATTATCCTAACATAGTGATCTTCTTCAATAGATTCAATCCTCTACAAATTGACTCCTCGAATTAATACCACTCATCAAACTTTGATCTTGCAAATTCAATATAGAGAAGACTCAACTCATAACGAGAAATATAGAGTCCACTCTCATATGGCATCTCATCCCTCCACTTGTATTCTTGTATCTATCAATTACCATAGAATCACACAACCATGGTAATTTGCACACCTATCTATTATTACAGAAATAACACACAAATTCTTGAGCAAACACTCATATCGCTAGTTAATCATTCACCAATTAAATCAAAGGAACTCACATTTTATTACTACATAAATTCTTACTTGAAACAAATGTTGTTACACATTCAATGGCTTGACTATACAATATGGGTTGTTATATTCCCCCTTAACCTTCCTCTTTCTATTAGCATGAACAAGCACTAAGAGGGGAGGTGAATCAGTGTACACAAGTACTTAAGAAATTTCACCACTGATCTAACAAAGCTAATCAGCAAAACCATGCAATTAATAATAACAAATAGAAGTAAACAACATCAAACATCCACAAAAGCATCACATATGACACATATATTTTTCATGTGGAAACCCTTGTTAAAGGGAAAAAACCATGGTGGGGATGACACCCCCAAATCACCTTACTACAGTAAAAATGTTTGCCCTGTTAGGAGCTACAATACCCTTTCTAGGGTTCACCCTGTTAAAAGTGACTAGTACCTTGTTAGAAGTACCAAAAGACTTGTTAAAGTCTACCTTTATAGATGATTTCAACCTTCAATAAATAAGTTACCATGTCAAAGGATTTACAATAAATATCTGTTAAGATCTACCTGGTTAAGTGATTTAACCTACTGTAACTGTTAGGAAAACAAAAACAACAATGAATTGTGGAATGGTATTGATTGCCTATCAGATCATTTCTGCTCCTTTTCTCTCTAACATTGTACTGGTATTTGTTTCTTCAATCTCTGATCATTGCACTTGAAAATATGATCGCAATCCTAAATCACACGATTTATCTCTCCTTATATATTGTGTTCTTAAGTTTTTTAGGACCTAAAAAAATTTATCCAAGTCAGAACAAAATACTTACCAACCTCCTTAAAATCAGCATCAATCATACCTAACACATTGTCTCTAAATGTAATATACATTAACATAAATGATATATGACCTTAGATCCACCACCTTAACTGATTCATCATGAAATTATGATCTGTGACCCAATAGGTACACTGTCTTCCACATCAAAAACATAATCCACCCAAAATATTGAATTAGTTTTTGTGATCAGAACCATGCCTTCCTCATACCATATGAATGTCTTCTATAATATCACATCTTCTTATTTTCTCTACAACTTGACTGCTACCAATTTATCTGATTAATACAATTCTTCCCAAATTCCTCATGTACACTGATCAACACAGTTAATTGTATATGCCTTTATCGATCATGTACAAATCTTACGAGTCACTCCAATCATATTAACTAAACATTTTTCCATTTATGAAAACCAATTATGAATCTGCAAATGACCAATCTTCAGATCTCCTCCAAAAACTACCATAATGCCAATAATCTCCCCCTTTGGCATTGATGGAAAAAACTCTGTATGAACTCAAAATTCTTCCATGCATAACTCAGTAAGTATTGACCTATTATGTCATGCATAACTCAATAAGTATTGACCAATTGTATTTCTCCAATGAGTATCCTTGTTACTCTATTTCTTGTCTTGAATTTTCCTCTCATTGCTTCAATCATTACCTTCAATTCCTCAGTTGTCAATCCAGGTTGAAATAGTGCAAGTTCTTTATCCATCATTACTCTATCAACCTTTAAAGTTTCTCTACATATTTTTTCAATTTCCTTAAACATTTCCTTAGGCATTTCACTGTATATCTCACTAGGTGTTTTGCAAAAAGTATGGAGACTCTCTACAACTACATCCTCTATCTTCTTCTTGTCTTCAGTGACATATACCTAAAAACACTTCACAACATTTTTCATTCTTCCATTCTTATTAACATCTTGAATTATGCTATCAACTGGAATAGCATCAACAACTTTTATAGATTTCACAGTAGGTTTTCCTTATACAAAGGACTTCTTCCTACTAGCTCTACGTTCTTCTTGTTCCTTATCAGATTCAGTTTCAACTTCTTTTGCCTCAAATTTATCCTTACTTTCCTTCTTACCTTTTGACTCTTTGTAGCCATATGTCTTCTTTTTCTTCCTTCTATAAGTTTCTTGAATAGTCACAGGTGACTTATTTTTGTGGCTTAGTCATAGTAGGAGTGGTAGATTGAGTTTTTTTAATGTTGAACTCCTAGTGACTCTCTGAGGTGTGACTTCTTCAACTTTAGCTTTTGTATTCTTATCTCCAATAGCAACAGGTGTTCCTACCTTCTCACTTTTTATTTTCTTCCTAATATTATTCATCATGTCTTGTGTTATGCCACTCATTTTGGCTAGATTGTCAATTTTTTTCTTTACTTTTCTTTGGATCACTGGTGCTCTCAGTTTATTGTGAACTTTTAATGATGACTCATCAAATGTTCCAAATGTAGGTGTAGATGTATCAATAGGTTTTAACAAAAGTGCATCAGCATGTAAAGTAACTAATTTACCATCTACTTCATAACCCATAGATGGTACCCAAGAAGTTCTAGATTGCACTTCCTGCAACATACATGTATATGTATCTACTAGAAAACAAATATCATCCTTGTACTTTTCAACCATATTTTTGGGGATTCTCTCTCTTAAGTGCATTTTTATTTGAAAATATTTAAATTATCCCCATGTGATAGTATTGAAATTATCTCCTAATGTCTTCATACATTTCTTAATTTGCGTAACTACTAGTTGATCTTTTATCCATGCAATAGAACCTATTCCTAGAAATTGATTCTGCGGATAGAAAAACATGCATACCAGGATTAAATCATACTTGAATGATTTCTTCTTATCCTTCTTGATCTTCTCTATGTTCACAAATAATTGGTTCCTAAACATTTCACATAATTCATACTTTGCATCCTCTTTCACCATTATGTATGCAACATGAATTAGTCCACCAGGTACACTATTCAAGCAACTGGACTAATAAACTTTGTATCCAATCACCATTAAACCAAGTCTCACTTCTTCATGTTCAATGTCCTTGATAGTCATTTCTCGGTGATCTTCTTAGATTTGGTCAAGAGAGTAACCAAATTAACAGAAATAGTCCACAGAGTTGGTGTCTCACGGGTTGCACAAAATCTAGTAACACAATTGATTAAATGCTTTGTGATATTGTGAGGTTTTTTCAACCAAATAAACTAATTGTGGACTCTACTCAGCACATAGCTTAACTATTCTGGATTAAAATCATCTAGAATCTCGGCCGCATATGTAAAACCTTTATGCACCAAATGCATATGCTCGTCCTTCACCTTTACATCATCGCTTAGAATAAGAAATCCATTATAGATTTCATCAGCTCCAAATTCTTCCAGCTTGCAGTGTATGAACAAATGAATATCTTTAGTTAGCAATACACCATATGGTATTGATGATAGGACACCCATAGGATCATTCTCGTTATCCCTCAACGGATGTAGCTTAAATACGGGTCTTGGCTCATCTACAACATCGATCATCTTGGGAGTATCTATAATGACAACAATTATATATTAGCAGTAACACTCTTGTAGAATCTTTATTCAATATGTAATAACCTCCAATTTCACTGATAGGTGTTCTTCAACAATCGATACAATTCACTACTTCAAAATCTCAAGTAACACACAAGAAATGCTCACAATCACTTTAGAATGCAAACAAATGATCTCCAATAAATTTGTAAGAATGTAAAGTAACAAAAGAATTTACTTTCCCATCTATATAGTTGAGAATGTAGTCATTATTTTCAATGGTCAACTAGTGATTTTTACAAATCATAACGGTTATGACAAAACAACCATTATATGCACGCACAAAACCAAATATAGCACTTTTATCTGTTAGAATAACTCAGACAGGGGGGTGAATTAGTTTTTTCCTCACAAATTATCCTACAGTCCAAAATTTCTCCAGATGTATACCAAAACAAATTCAATCATATTAAACTCAGCTAGGTGAAAATGTATTCTGTAAACTTAAACTTTCATCAATAGTGTTTACCGAGTGTTAGTAAATTAATACTATGATTACCGATCTAGGTCAATAAAATAAAGTGTAAAGTAAAATAATAATCCACAACATTCATACACATTGACACATAGATTTTTAACGTGGAAATCTTGCTAAGGGAAAAACCACCTAACACCGATAACCCAAAATATTTTCACTCTTCTAAAGTGATCTCGGTGAAGAGCCAACCCTATTAAAGGTTACAATGCACACTATTAAATGTGACCTTGAGTTCTCTCTTGACCATGCATTCACTATGGGGTCAACAAGAAAACAATAAACATTCTCTGAATGTTATAATAAGGACTCACTGTCCCACTCGGTTAAGAGATTTATCTGTAACAATGGTTAAACTAATACAGTAATGATTTGACTCAAATACAACTCTGATTTGCATATATTCAGATCTATTCTAAGTACATAATACCTCTGATCAATTTTTTACTTCTTCAGTTCATCTCATACTTCATACTTGTTATGTTCAGTAATCCTCTTTCCTCTATTTGCTCGGTTATGTCTGCTAAAAATACTCAGTTTTGTCTTTAACCAGTTTGATCAATCATGCATTAAATTTGCATGTAAGCATCAGGTGCATGTGATGTGTGTTTCAAAATGAATCTTTTGTCTCTTATATAGATATCATGTATCATTTAATTTTCATCCTTCAGATCTTGCCGCTTAATCTCCATCATTTATTTTCCCGCTTGATCCTTCCTCGGTAGTTGTGTTAAAAACACATTTCAATCTCTGTCATCTGATCTTCATTGAATTTTCATAACCGTTTGATCAAATAACAAACTTTATCTTTTATCTCAGAATCATCAATTTCCATCTCAGCATCCAAGTCGACCTCAATTTGAATTAATTTCTTAGTCTTACTATTAACCGTGTTGTGTCGATAATCCCTTACTCAATTATCACTATGCTCGGTATACACTGCATTTTACTCGGTTATTACTATCTCTCAGTGTATACAGAACTCTTCATTTACCGACCACATAAACATTATTTGTTCCAGATCTTCAAATCATAACAAATTTTTTCCACCATAATAATACTCAAATAAGTTGAAATCAATGACAATACATTAACTGATAATGTTTATCATCACTTCTGCAACTCGGTTGAGTATCAACAAATTACTTCAAACATATAATCAGTTATAGCACTTTTATCTTCACTAACATCATCGAATCACAAATAGGAATGTGAATATACATAGGAATCTTACCACTCTTTCACTAATAGGGGTTATTTAGGGTTTTCCTTTTAATGCTCCCCTTAATTCATAACAGACTTAGTTTACCGATGGATTCTCCACACTTCCTTAATTGGTGGAGTTCTAAAACAACTCAGAAGATTTCATTTCACCTTTCTTTACCCATGTCTTCTTCATTTCACTTCTGACTTCCTCAACATCAACAATTTTCTTACCTTTATCATTTGCATTTTTTTTACCGATTGGCTTCAGGTTTACTTTATTACTCTACATGATCTAGCACCATGACCAACTCTATTATAGATATAAAAAACCATACCTGTTTGATTTTAAGGTCCAGCATTTCCTCTAGTTGACCTTAATCTACAATTCAAAAGCACGTGTCCATTTTTGTGACAAATAGAACATGTAACATCTAATCGGTTACCCTAATTATTAGGTCTCTGACTATTGTAACCATGTGACCACTAACTGTTGAGTCTTTCCCTGCACTCATTATATTTATGTCCAAAATTATTGCAGTAATAACAAGTTCCTTGAAATTCACTAGATCTAGCATAGTAGTTATCACCTCTACCATAGGAATTATCTGATCTAACAGTAGGACCTCTAGGTCTAACATTAGGACCAATAGGTTTAAACCAGCATACATTAGAAGTATGAGCTTCCTTATAACAATTAAAACATACTGATTTTTAGCTGCTCTTTCCAGTGTTATTGTTCACCTTGGGTGTTGATTTGTCTCCTGCATTTATGTCCTTAGTGCCAGATGATTCACCAACTTCAAAGTTTGAGAAACCTAGACCTTGTTTTTCTCCATTTCTCCTCTGCTTAGCCAGTTGTTCATCAATTTTAGAAAAACTCTTATTGAACTTCTCCAGTAGATCATTCGCAACTTTAAGCTCTTCTTACAACTTATCCTTCTCTCTTGTGATGTAAATATTCTCTTCATTTGTGTCATGTAAGTGTTCATTCTAAACAGCTACTTATTTCTTTGATCTAAATAGTTGCTCCAACTTTTTAGTTAGGGTTTCATCTTTATCTTTTATGGCATCTTTAGAAAATTTATTTGCATCTTCAACAGCTCTCCTTCCTTCAAGATTTTCACAAATCCTAAAAGACTAACTTTCAAGTTCTCTTTTTCAGATTGGCCACCTCTTCTTAAAGTCCATAGTTCTTATCCATCAGATCTGCAATTATTTCCTCAGATACTTCAGATACCCGTCCTTCAGATAATTTCTCAATGTAATCTTTACTTTCCTTTAGTTTCTTAGTGATTTCTCTTCTTTTTGCAAGGGAGTGCCTAAGATTTTCTTTTATTTTATTAATTACCATGTTTGCATCATCAAGTTGTTTTGCATACCTATAACTCTCCATGTTGACTATTAGGGATCTTTTCCTCAAGCAGTTAAGCTTAATATCAAGAGGACCTAAGCTTTGATACCAATTGTTAGCATGAACAAGCACTAAGAGTGGGGATGAATCATTGTACACAAGTACTTAAAAAATTTCACCACCGATCTAAAAAATCTAATCATTAACCTCCTACTAATGAACCATGTAACTGATAATATCAAATAGAAGTAAACAACATCAAGCATCCTCAAAAGAATCACATATGACACATAATTTTTTCACGTGGAAACCCTTATAAGAGGGAAAAAAAACTACGGTGAGGATGACACCCACAAATCACCTTACTACAGTAAAAATGTTTTCCATGTTAGGAGCTACAATACCCTTTCTAGGGTCCACCCCATTAAAAGTGACTAGTACATTAGAAGTACCAAAAGACTTATTAGAGTCTACCTTGCTAGAGGATTTCACCCTTCAATAAATAAGTTACCCTATTAAAGGATTTACAATAAAGACTTGTTAGGATCTACCCAGTTAAGGGATTTAATCTGCTACAACTGTTAGGAAAACAATAGTTACAATACTCTATAGAATGGAATTGATTGCCTATCAAATCCAATCTGCTCCTTTTCTCTCTGACATTTTACTAATATTTGATTGTTGTACTTGAAAATACAATTGCAACCCTAAATCCCACGATTTAGCTCTCCTTATATATTATGTTCTTAAGTGGTTTAAAAAATTTATCCAAGTTGGCACAAAATACTTATCAACCTCCTCAAAATTAGTGTCAATCATACCTAACACATCGTCTCCAAATGTAATATACATTAACATAAATTATATCTGACCTTAGATCCACCATCTTAACTGATTCATCATGAAATTCTGATCAGTGACCCAATAGGTACAGTGTCTTCCACATCAAAAACATAATCCACTCAAAATATTGAACTAGTTGTTGCGATCTAAACCATGCATTCCTCATACCATATGAATGTCTTCTCTAAGATCGCATCTTCTAATTTTCTCCACAACTTGACCGCTACCAATTTATCTGACTGATATTATTCTTCCTATATTCCTCTTGTACATAGATCAACATAGTTCACGGTATCTTCCTTTACCGATCATGTACAGATCTTACTGGTCACTCCAATCATATTAACTAAACATGTTGTCATCAATGATAACCAATTATGAATCTTCAAATGACCGATCTTCAGATCTCCTCCAAAAACTACCATAATGCCAATAGTTTCATGTTTGTAGGCTTATAGCTTTTTAAGCATGGAATATACACTTAGAGCTCAATATTAATAATTCCTACAAGTCATAAACTGATTTCTAATCTGAGACACCCCAATCCCTAAATCCTAGGAAGCAAATTTCTCAATCCTTATCTACTCAAATCTACCAATTTGTTACTTTCTAGATCTTTACACAAATATCTCTAAGGATTATATCCCTTACATAATTTTAGGCTTTGTAAAACATATTACAAACTCAAGCAAATTAAAAAAATTCCATCTAAAGAACTCACTCCTTTAATAGATGTAAAGACCCTCTAGATCTAATCAATCAAAGCTAAAATGGGAGATTATGCTTCTATATCATCTCGCGTCAAAGGACATCTTGTGTAATGGTAAAGTCCATGTTGTAAGAATCTATATTGTGTTGATTTCAAATCTTCTCTAATACACCAAAAAAAAAAAATTAAAAAAACTAATCTCAATGAAAGATGAAATTAGATAAATAATAGATAATGTTGAAAAAAAAATCTATACTAACTCCATTATGTCCTCCAAAGATTGATTGTTTCTCAAACATTTTATCTACTTTGAAACTAACCCCAATCTCTTTAAACTCTACAATATCACAAACAATTAAACATATAGTGACAAAAATAAAAAAACTTGTTGAAAATTATTATATAAAATACATAAAAGAAGTATTGAGTGGGTTCCCACATAAAAAGTTCAATAGGACATGAGAAAAAAAAGACTTTCACACATCTAATCATTTTATTATAAGGAGTTTTTTCACTCTTAAACTTTCAATATAGGATTTAACTTTTAACTGCTTCCTAGGGTGATTTCATATCCGCCAACATTTTTTGTGAATAGTGTAATTTAAATTATTTATATAATGGAAATAGCCTATTCATCAAAAAAAGGCATACCTTTTTACAGAAATTCAAGTAATGTGTTATATTATTTTTAGAAATTTGGAAGTTTGAAATTGACATTAAATGTGAAAATAATCATTGACATTTAAACGAACAAATTAATAAAATGTATAGAAAAGCATATGAAGTGGTGTAACAACTAATTGTTAAAATTTTGGTATTTAAGGTCTCGTACACATGGAGATGGAGATGCCTTTTTTAATAAAATAATAATTTATAAATAATAAAATTTATATTTATAAAAATATAAATAAATAAATTATATATAAATGGATATTTTGATAGTGAGTGTAAATTATAAAGTTTAATATATTTTTTTAATCGATTAAGGGTCAGGGCCAAAGTATTTGAAGTGATAATTAGAAATTTACATATCATTTTTAGAGTAGATAGTCCAACTATCATCAATAGTCCTTAAAAGGCTTAGAAAAGAAATGTTTTTCAAGCTCAAATGATCTACTTTAATAGAAGAGGGCATTAACTACTACAAAATTCAAACTGCCAATTACAGGAAATTGTCTTTACAATATTCAAAAATACTTTACGAGAAAACTTAAACTAAAACTTCTATAACTGTAGACACCAAAATTTGTCCATTACCCTTATCCTAGCCGATTAGATGAAAATTTTGTTAGAGTAATTTAGCAATTGCTCTTTAGTGCTTAAGTTTCACTTAGGCAGGTTCTTTAGTTTTAGGAAAGTTTCTATTTCCTAGCAGTTGCCCGTTTAGGGTTTCGACATCCTTTATAAGGAT
>MU227313.1:952329-968196 GCA_018584345.1 Thuja plicata | reverse complement strand
AGACTTCAATTGGCCGACAGATGATGAAGTAAAGGCATGGGAAGTCATGACAACACCCAAGAAAAAGAAACCTATGATAGAGGAGGAGATTTTGGATGATGAGTGAGGTACCACTTGGCACTGCACTGTTCATGGACATGATGAACAGTTATTTCAAGAAGAAATGTAGGTGAGCAAACGAGAACAGCTACCAGGACTTCGCATAACTACACCAGCTGCCACTTACAAATCAGATTGCAGTCGCTAGGTCGAGAGAAGAACAAGAAATATTAGATTTTACCTTTTTGACTCAGTCACCTCATCGTTTCTTCACTCTCTCTCTCTTTTTCTGTCTTACATCTTTAGGGTTAGGGTTTTGAGACCATCCGAAGCTTGTTGCATCCTTTTGGATTCCAAGGTGGTCTAAAATCTATATATATCTTGAGTCTTGTAATAGTTAAGGGTCTTTGATCTTTTGGAACATTTTGTAACGAAGAGATAAATATACTACAGAATTCAGATATTCTGGTTCATGTATATCTTTTGAAGCCGTGTAAACTTTTCATGTATGAATGAGCTGGATTACATAAATGAAATACGGTGCAATTTTACTCTTCTCAACTGTTGTCTCTTTACTTTGTATGTATGCTTTTCTGTGTTAAGTTTTATAAGGTATTCAATAACACTCTGGCTATAAGGTAACCATCTAATTGTTTACAAGTTTCTCTTAAGGAGAGGATTAAATATTGTGAATGATTTCAAGAAGCATACTATTTCGTTAAGGATCTGATATAGTGGTCTTGAGGTAACAAGATAGTTTTTAAGGCAACCTATCCCAATTGTTTGAACTGTAAGGTAGTTTAGTGTATGTTGTTTCTATAATTTCTTGGCTTATTATTGACTCTGCAGCCCTAAGGATAGGCACTGGTTCAGAAATTTATATGATTATCTATCTATGTCTCAAATATTCCAAGTTATCAAAACCAAATCAAATTAAACACTATGTTACTAAGAACACATAAGCTGAACTTGTTTAAGGACCTCTGTCAGCAGGACACTGTCCATAGTATTGATTCCTTAAAGAGTGAATCAACTGGGTTGTCCCTCCTATAAAGAAAAGGAAGAAGGATGAGAATCCTTATTTCACTGGTTATTGTTATGTTAATAACTATGATTTGTATGGTAATATCTTGTTTATGGTTATGCTTGATCATCAGCAAGATAATTCATAAGTTGGTCCAATAAAGATACATAGCTAATCAGTGTCCACATCAATAAATACTGTGTTAACATCCATCTTAAAAGGTAAAACCTGCCTGAGTATTTTTGGAGCTCAAAAATGAAGAAGGACCTTATCCAGTCCTTAGCAATTAGGCTTTCCTTGTCCCTGAATCAGTATTAAAAGGTATGGTGTTCAAATAGTCATTTCAAGTACTGTGATTCATACAAGAAAAATCCCTAACAATGAGATGCATCATTAGAAACCTTACAAGGAACAAAGTGAGCCATTTTGCTAAATCCGTCAACTATAACAAAGATGCTATCAAATCCTTGTTTAGTTCTTGGAATTCCTAGGACAAAGTCCATCCTCACACTGTCCCATGGCTTTGTTGGAATTGGGAGTGGTTGATAGAGGCCCTTATTAGTCCTAACTCCTTTGGCTTTTTGAAAAATTGTGCATGTCTCAACAAACCTTCTAACATCATTGGGAAGCCTTGGTTAATGATAGTTTCTCCTTATGAGTTCAAGTGTCTTATCAATGCCAAAGTGACCCCCTAATGTGCCACAATGTTTCTCTTTGATCAGATTTTCCCTCATGGAGCATTTAGGAATACAGATTTGAACCCCTTTGAACAAAAAACCATTATGTTCTAAATACTCTGAATAAGTAGTGTTATATGCATCTAAGAGAGTAGAACAATCCTTGTAGATATCACCAAAGTTTGAATCATCCTTATATAGGTACTTGATGGCATCAATTCCCATGCTTTGTACCTGCACTTCTTCAACCAAAATCACTCTTCTACTGAGAGAATCTGCAACTTTGTTTGTGGTTCCCTTCTTGTTCTTTATGGAAAAGGTGTATGCTTGGAGTTGCTCAACCCATTTCATGTGCCTGCAACTTAACTTTTCTTGGCTGTTCAGAAAACTTAGTGCATGATTGTCTATGAAGACAATAAATTCCTTGGGAAGCAAGTAGTGCCTCCATTTCTTGAGGGCTTGAACCATGGTATAAAGTTCCAAGTCATATGTATTGTACTTTTTCTTGTCTTCAATCAATTTTTCAGAGAAGAAAGCCATTGGTATTCCATCATGACTAAGGACGACACCTATGGCTAGATTACTAGCATTTGTCTCCATTGTGAATAACTTGTTGAAGGTAGGTAGTGCCAAGATAGGATATTGTGCTACTCTTCCCTTCAAATATTCAAAATCTTCATCTGCTTGGTTTGTCCACTGGAATTTGATTTTCCTACCACCTTTGATGGTATCAAGTAAAGGTGCAACAATATGACAGAAATTTTTGACAAATTTCCTATAAAAGGTAGCCAATCCATTAAAACTCTTGAATTCTCCTGGTGTTTTTGGTGTTGGCCAATTAAGGATAGCCTCTACCTTTTCAGGATCCATTTTCAATGTGCCCTTTGAGATGACAAAACCAAGGAATCTCAACTCCTATTGCATGAATGCACACTTTTCTAAATTGATTGACAATTTATTTTCATGTAGTCTTTAAAGGACTTGTTCCAAGTGTTTCAAGTGTTCTTCTTTAGTTCTACTAAAGATCAAAATGTCATCCAAGTAGACCACTACAAAATTTCCTACGAAATCATGAAGCACTTCATTCATTAATCTCATGAAAGTGCTAGGAGCATTACTAAGACCAAATGGCATAACAAGCGATTCATACAATCTCTCAGTGGTTTTAAATGTAGCTTTCCACAAATCCCTAGTCCTTATCCTTATCTGACGGTAGCTTGATTTAAGGTCTACTTTAGAAAAATAACACGCTCCTCCAAGTTGGTCTAGAAGATCCTCTATTCTAGGTATAGAGAATCTATATCTGATTGTTATCTTGTTTATTTACCTATATTCAGTGCATAATCTCTATTTTCCATCTTTTTTAGGGGCCAATACAATTGGGACTGCACAAGGGCTAAGACTCTTTTGTATGAGTCCTTTAGTCAGCAATTCATTGACTTGTTTAGTTACCTCTGCACTCTGATCAGGGTTGAGTTTATATGCAGCCTTGTTGGGTAGGGAAGCACCTGGAATGAATCTATTTGATGATAGATGTCCCTCAATGGTGGGAGTTCATATGGTGTGTATCCTGCAACAATTCCCTTATACTTCTACAGTAGACTATCTACTTCCTTTGGTACCTATTTGTGCATTTTTTTCTCCTTAGGTTTAAGGACTAAGGCATATCCTACCTCTTAATCTTGCATGGTAATGATCATTTCTTTCTCTCTTGCAAGCATGACTAATTGTTCCTTTGGTTTCTCTTATTGAGGATCAGGAAGAGGGATAAGATTGTACTTATGAACATTTTTATTTATTTGATACTTATTTGTGACTCCATCATGTTTGGCTTGTAAATCATACTTTCATGGACATCCTAGTAAAAGATGACAGACATCCATAACTACAACATCATAAAGGACTCTATCATTGTAATCTTTAATGGAGAAATCTACCCAAGCATGTTCATTTATGAGGGTTTGTTGTCCCTTAGTTAACCAAGACACATGGGATGGTTTGGGATGGGGTACTTTTTCCAATTTTAATTTATCTACCATTTCTTTAGATACAATATTTTTAGTAAAACCAGAATCAATTACTAACTTGCATACCTTTCCATGGCTTTTTGCAGTTGGTCCTAAAGAGATTCTTTCTTTGAGGAGGCTCCACTGGCATGGGTGCTTGGATCAAGGTCCTCTTCATCATGAGGCATATCCCTTCTTCTCTAGTACAATCTCTTACATTTTTAGCAGCATCCTCTTGCTCTAGGTTGGTTCTTCTTTCACCTTAGTTAATTTTCTTGTATCTATCTGGACACCTATTGGTATAGTGACCAGTCTCATAGCAGTTATAACATCTGATCTGCCCATTCTTTCTTCCTCTTTTTCTACCCCTGCCATTTCCTCTTCTTCCTTTGTATCCACCCCTTGGACTTCTTTCTCCTTGACTTTCCTCTTTATTGGATTCTCCTTGTGGTCTAGTATTTTTTCCTCTTCATCCAAAGTTTCCTCTTCCTCTATCATTCTTACCTTTTCCTCTACCACTTTTCACATTTCTCCTTCTGAACTTCTCTTCAACTCTTAGTGCCAATTGATAGTACTGGTTTACTGTGGTAGGGCTTGTGAAACTAAGTTCATATTGGATTGAAATTCTTATTCCTTCCATATAACTAGAAAGATTTACACATTATGTCTCAGCAAGCTTAGATTTCATTACCAATTTCTGAAATTCTTCAGTATAACTAGAGATATCCATCTCTTTTTGTCTTAGACTCATCCTTTTCTTATGAAGTTGGACTTCATAATATTTAGGGACATAATTCTCCTTGAGTAGGGTCACCATTCTCTTCCATGTGGTGACTAGATTATTTACATTCTTCACCCTGTCATCTTGAATGAAGTTCCACCATGTGAGTATAGAGAGTTTGAGCTTTGACTTAGCAATCTTCACCCTCTAGTTTTTAGGGATGTCTTCATAATCAAAAAAACTATTTAGGACATCCACCCAATCCATTGTAGGATCTGGGTCCATCTTCCCATTGTATGTAGGCAACTTAAGCTTGGCATCCATGGTTCTCCTCTCCATAGACTCTAGAGTCTTCATAAGAAACCTCTAATATGCAAGACATTCATCTTCCTCTTTCTCAAGGGGTTCTTCTTCACTCCCTTGTTCAACTTCTTCAGATTTTCCACCACCTTATCTACGAGGCTCTTCCCTAAACTCTTCCATTTTTTGTCTCATCAACTGCATCTCAGTGTCTCTTTGTTCATCATGATTTTTCCTTTTCTCTCTAAGGTATCTTACTATCTCCACATTGGTCATCCTTTTTGACAACCCTCCATCATCTTCTCCTTCCATGGCGTTGGTATACCTTTACCCTAAGGGTCTTAGATGCTCATATACCACTTGATGCAAAGCTCTCCCCTATTTAGGCAACTATGAAGTGGTGTGACCTTAGGTGTCTCCTTTACACCCAAACTAGATTGGAAGAGTGCTCTACACCTTCATAAGATCCTGCAACAACCACCAAATACACTATCCTCCTAGAAGATTCTAAGTCTTCTTGATAGAAAGTATCTTCTACTTGAATCTTGACACAAAATAGGAACCTATGTGTTGAATGAAGATGGAAAGGTTCCACACTATCCAATGATCTCTAAAATAAGTGATTTACAACCCTTTAGAATGTCTAGAAAATTAGACAACAACTCTAGCCTTTAATCCTTCTTGGCTTGTAGCCCTAAAGATGGAGTTTTTGGGACTTAGTTTGAAAAATTCCTAAAAGACCTATCAAAAAAGGATCAGATCTAGATACCCTTTGAATATTTATATCAAACCCCAAAATCATAGACTCCCAAACAAAAATTAAAGTACCAAATGCTTACTGTTGCAATAGACCTAATTAGGCCTAGAAGGGTGTATTTCTTCTAGAAGTCTTCACCAGTTGAACTCCTCAAGAAAGCCACCACTTGGAATGTTTAAAGGGAACCCTTAGAGATCACAATCCACTATAAAATTGAGTTTTCCACCCTCAAAGTGGCACTGCTACTTCATTCTTCTCTAGACTGCACCAAGCACATAGAGATGCTTGGGCTAGGGATTGCAAGTAAAAATAGAAAACTCATTCCCCCTCTCCCAGGATTCTGGAATTGTAAAGTAAATTTACACTACTTGCATTTCCTTGAGGGGCAAGGAATTCCCACAGAGGGAAAGCAAGTTAGGGCATGATCTTTGAAAAGTGCTTATTTAGGAAGGGTTTCTGTGCACCCGAGAGAGACTTGTTTATAAATTTTGACTATGATCTCCTTATGGACTAAAACCAATTGAATAGTATTTCTAGTTCATAATAGCCTCTAGATAATTCACCCTCCTCCTTCTTCCAATCGGTACCAGTCTATACACGTACTATGTTTGGTCCAAAGTATAGGGAAAACAAGGAATTTTATTGATTGCAAAAACAAAAGTACATCATCTGTCTTCCACCCGCCTGAAAGGGATTCTTGAAGACCTTTCCTAGAGAATCCAACTACTTTTTGAAGTTTGTGACTATTGTTAAGCATTTACAACATGATTAGCAAATTTTTGTAAAAGTTGCTTAACAATATTTTCTTGCAATGTGCAACTTTTTGCATTTCTTGCAAAAGTGCACTTTTTCCTTAATAAGACCTAAGTCTAAGATCCCAAGGATCATTATTGACATAAAAAATGACCAAAAATCCTAAGAAAACACCTAGACTTCTCTAATTAAAAAAACATGTCATTTGACCATAGTCAAAGCCTAGGGTTTATAAAGACACTATGGGTGACTAGGCCTTACAAGTTGGCTTATTAACAACTCTTAACATGATCTTGATGACCCTTAGGCATGGAGGCCCTTGGGTGAATCTTTAGAAGACCCTTGAAGGGTGTTTTCTCTAAATAGTGGAGGGAGGTGTTCCTGCACCATAGGGTAAGTGAAATGTTCCATGTGTTAGAAACTCATAAAAATTTGAGAACAGTGTGCTTCATCTTCAACCACCTCTCATTATTATCAACTTGTTATGTTTTTCTACCTTACTTTTCACCTTTCTATATTTTCCATATTTCCCCTTTCCTCTCTTTCTTCCTCTAATAATATTTACCTTTCTATACCATGATTCATCCTCCCACTCTATCTCGTAATATTTTCCACTTGCATTCAAATCAATACTAGCACTCTCATAGAAATTAATGGATTCAATCTACTCACTTTTATCACCTTCATGTAGCTTCTTATTAATCCTACACTCTTCCAATTTTATTTCTCCAAATTTTTTCACCATTTTATTCAAACATAAATCATCCTTGTTAATATTTTAAAAATCATAAATTACTCTTTTATTATCTTCTTCTTCTATCATTTCAACATCCTTCATAATAATGCTATATTCCTTATCTTTCACATGAACATTAACCTCATCAAAGAATCTATAAAATGATATTTTTCCTTATCATTCGTTGCTACAATTTTTACTCCATTTGTCAAATCTTAGTATTCCCTCTCAACAGCTACAATTTTCATTAGGAGATCATCTTCTTCACTCTCATATGTGCTCCCCAATACCTTATTGTCCTCCATAGGACTTTCATCATCTTCTCAAATTTCATATGTTTTGTCCTTAGCCTCTACAACTTCACCTAATACACAACTTTGTCTACAAATAGATTTTAAACAAAAGAAGAATAAGATTATATCTTACCCATTTATTCTATTAATATTTTTTATCTCTATTTTCAACTCGCTCTTGTACTCTTCCTTGAATTTTCTTATCATAAATATAATTATTTTCCTCCTCTTCTCAAGTATAGAAATTCCTAAAACCCATCCTATTAAAAACTAAATTTCTTACCTCTTTGGCATTTCTTCAACACTCGCCACACACTCTCAATATGGAATTCAACTATCCTCAATAGAAACTCTAGAAGATGCTTCCTCTACCCACTCTCTCTCAGTGGAGGAACTCTACACCTTCTAGCTAGCCTTATTTCTATTATATAATATCCAACACAACTTCTTAGTCATATGCGTCCTACAAGAAATACATATAAACAAATATCACACCCAACAATACCAACCTCACCCTGATACCATTTAATGCAGTCAAGATTAGGGGATCTTATCAAACTACCGAATCTTGCAGCCTTAACATATCATCCAAAAAAACTATATGAATTTTTTTTTAAAACTTATCTTTATTTCAACCTTAATATATATATTTATAGAGTAACATTTCTCAATAATAATAACATCTATGGATGATTTCAACAAGAGATAAAATTTAGAAGTTTTACAAGAGGTCTAAGCACTTCATGCCTACAAGTCTTCAAGTGCTCATCCCTTCACAACTCCATGGCTTAAATAAAAATTTTAAATATGATTCTTCCCTTAATATTAAAAATCTCATGGTTTCCTTAAAAATCTCCAACACACTTGAAAAAATCTTCTTTCTCTTATTCTATTTTATTCTATTGGCAAACTAATTATCTACACCCTTCCTTAAGCAATTCCCTGGAGCAACCTACAAGTTCTCTCTCTAAATTTTCTGATGTTGATTGCTACCTCTTAACATCATAAAATTATTAATTTTATATATATTATAACCATTGGGAGATATCAAAATAATTCACACAAATGTTCCCTTTCATTTCTCTTCAATTGCCTTTTGAAATTCTTGTGAAAATGCTTGAAATTCCTCATAGAATGCATCCAAATATGGAACCCAAGATTAATAGAATATTGTAAATTAATTTTTTTTGTGAATATATTTTAAAATTAAATAAAAACAATAACCAATTCATGCTCTTTAGGAAATTTAAGAGTCATTAATTATTTTTCCTAAAATTCACTAGTTTTCCCTTTCATTTTGGCACCCAAATTGAAAGAATAAGCCAAGACTGAAATGCCAAAGGTTAATTTATTTATGAAATATTATAAATATCCAAAATATTCCATTGAATTCCAAATACACCCATAATTCAAAATTGAACATGAAAATAAATTATTATTATTTTGGTGATGCATGATTGCTTGTGACCTTGGATGCTCCTACATCAGCACAGTAGCAAAACTTTAACATTAAAAACTTTAGAGAGTCTATCAAAAAACTATAAGATACTTATAACAAGATACTATAAGAAACTAAGATACTAAAACTGGAAACTTAGTCCACTTCCAACAACAAACTATTAGCTACTTCTAACATCTTACTTTTAATGGCTAAAATATTGATTGTAGAATCAAAGTCATGTAACCTAACAAAATTAAAGAAAGTTTTAACAGAATTCCCCCATGGGTGGGTAGCAGTGAAAATAATAAAAATCCTATGAGTACCAAGAATTATCAGTAGGTTTTGTGAAATGGCCAGTTTGTTGGAGCACATTACTCCAGTCTTCCATCAGGAACTTAAATAGTTCCTTGTAGTTCCTCCCATTCTTTGTGTCCTTCCCCCAAACTTTATTTTTCTTTAGGTACAATGAAGTTGCAAAACTATGCATTACACGGAGGCTAAACTTAGAGAGATTGGACATCTTCCTTTCAAGATCAAGCATTTTATATTTTAGTAGTTATGCTTCTTGGGCCATCATTTGACAATCAGAACACACCCCTTGGTTATTAATGTCATTCTCTTCCTCTTCTTCTGGTACTGTGTCTTTACTCTTCTCCTAGTACTATATCATTTATTAATACACCAAATACCAACATGTTATTTTCTCTTTAGATAAAATTAAAAAAGAGTAAACTATATATTAGTAAGCGATCTATAGACAAGATCGTAGATAAAAGGATCAAATAGATACAAGAAAGAATAGAAGTAAACAATATGCTAGCATAAAAAGGCAATAATCAAATATACAACCCAAAGAGTTACCCTCCCTTCAAGACTAGAACGAGTGTGGCTTGTCAAAATGAGGAATGGAAAGGACCTCTAAGCTAAGCAGAGATTTTTTGGATGAAAATGGAGGAAGGAAAAATAGAAGAATTATGAATGGATGAAATTTAATGATGGTGTTCTAGTAAAATATATAAAATATCCAAAAGGCATAGAAGATGCAAGTAGAATACCAAAAGAAATTTTATAATGTGCGAGAAATTGGTAAAAGAAAGAGAATGAGGCAAAAATGGAAGTTTAAGAGACTGGAAATCCTCCCAACATCGGTGAAAGCCCAGAGGATTGTTACAATACCAATACTAGATAGAATAACATCCTCAAAACAAGGTTGATTCATGGATATTCACAAGATTCTAGTATGATACGGAGACATCTCCATGGCATGCATGTTTCCAAGAATAATCTAGACCTAACGATCAGGGAATAATGCATAACAGGTGGAAAGATTGGTTCGTAGGTTAAGGTTTGATTTTTTCTTTAGATAAAGAGAAAGCTCATGTGAAGTTAAATTGCATGGGGTGTAATTTACAATGTTACATGGGTACCGTTAAATTCCTCATTACCATCTATATCATAATTTGAAACAAATTCAATAAAGTGCACTTTTCCCTTACCCAAACATTTGTGTCCCAAACCTCATGGTTCTCTATAATTGAATCATAGTTGTTTTCCTTCAAATCTCACTCTACGTTTCATCATCTACCTTCTTACTTATTGGATTTGGAAAAGTGTTTGACATGTTAGGTATCATATTAGAAACTTTCTGGAAATCATCTACATACCCAATGATAGTTTTAGTTTTCTTCAATTTTGATAACTCTTTGAAGCACTCTTCATCATCCTTAGGTTCAAATCCATCTATCAATCTTTGACTAAAATAAACAAAACTATTTACCTTGTTATGTCCTTGAGTAGTCATACCGTGATACCACCAGTCATAATTTATATCTTTGAGATGTAAGGTTTCATATTGAATAACATCCTTCTCCTTCTAAGGATTGATAGTAAACAAGGTTTGTAGATTTTATAGTCAAGCTCTTGTTGAAATATTTTTTGCCATCAAAAGTAGGATTCTAAATCTTACTCAACTTATCATAGAGCTCTTTCCATTTTTATATTGTTCCTCCTTATATCCCTTGTTAAACATACCAAAAGATTAAGAGGGGGTCAGGGGGTGACTAAGTCTGGAGAAAATTTGTAAACCTTTTTCATCACAAACACATATCAATGATCTTTATCCAACTAATCATCAATAAAAGACAGAACAATAATCATGAAACACTTGAACATGATATGTTTATGTGGAAAACCCAATTTGGGAAAAGCCATAGTAAGAATCATACTCACTATATGAATAATATGAAAACAATGTTTTAGGCTGGAGGGAAAGGAATCTCTCTGCTCCTTATTTGGACCTGTAGGATAAGGTACACCACCATAGGGAAAGATACAAGGGACTTGCAATACTAAGATGCATGATCCCATGGAAAGATAAAAATGGACTTGCAAACTAAATCTCACAAATCTAGAGCAAGTACAGATCTACAAAAGTTGGCAAAAGGGCTCTCTATATTCTAATAATAGAGAATTAATGATTTAAAATGAATAAGGATCAACTAAACATGAAACAATCATCAACCACTTTGTCAAATGAAAAATATCATGCAAAACACAACTTTCACATTCATTACCTGGAACTCTCTCGCACTCAGAGATATTATTAATAAGTGCATCACAATCAACATCTGCACTTCTACTCTTCCACTTTCTCATATTTTATCAATTCATTTCCAATCTATACTCAACTCAAACATAAACATATTAATATATATCAACTTGATAATCAAAATCCTCATTTAGATTAGCCCTGGTAGAAATAAACAATATTTACACAAACTCGACCACCATGAATAACTGTGCTTAATGCAGTCCACCGTGAGAGATAAAGGGGACCTAAATATATTACAACATGTCTTCCTCAATTTATTTAAATTAAATTCACATAATACAACATTATCCAAATTCGGCATCAAACATTATGTGTAGAATAGCATTAACACATGCTAACTAGATGGCCCAAAAACATCCTCCAATGCACATAACTCGGTGAAAATCTCTACTTTGCATGGTAAGACCCAAAACAACCCCTTAACTCAACATTCAATGCATATCTAGACTGAAATTTCATTATTCAATTAATATACTCCATTGATTTTATCAAAGATCAACACAAACAATAATGTCGAACAACAGAACAACATATCTTCACTTGCAGAGTAAACCAACACATTAATTCTAAGCCAAAACACTGTACAAACCTTCTAAAAATTTCCACCAAGTTGCACACCCAAAAATAGCACTACAAATCAATGTTGAGAATTATCTTGATCAAACCTAACAATTACCCTCATTGTCAACAAAATTGATTCACATCTTTAGCCACTAAATTGTTCAGGACCTAAAAATATGATAGGAAACATTCACATATCATGGACATTACAACAAGAATTTAAAGCCACCAAATTATTATGTGGAGGAACACATAGCATTATCATGTAAGGACTTCAAATACTCTTTCATGCATATTCGGTTACAAGTGTGGTTGTCCTTGCACCAAAATATCAACCTGTCAATGCCCGATACAACCACCAAACTTATAGAATCCATAAGAGGTGGTTAGTCCCTATTTACAAATCCTGAGGGAAGTGTTGACCATTTTCCAACATATTCAAACTTCTCATATAGTTACCTTCTAGACAAACTACATATTGATTCAACATCATCACTAGACATCAGAACAACATTTGAACACTCATTTATAGACCTTTATCTTCTTGGGCACATTAGCTATCAGATCACTCTATTAGGTCAAAATCAAAGCAAACTACAGGTTGACATCAATGAAAACACTGGAAAAAAAATTGCTAAAAATATACCCATTTTTCATTGATAGCAACACCAACTACAAATACAACTGATATCCTCCTCTTATTCATCAACACCAATAATTTTACATTAATGACAACATAATGTAAACTAAAAAAAATCTCCCCCTTTTTCATTGATGTAACAATTATACCACCAACCAGCAATAGTAACTCTCTCCACAACTATATATCTCTTCCCCTTTGACATCAAGGATAAAGGGCACAACATTGAAAAATTTTACACACTTCTTCAAATAGATCTCCCCCTTTTAAGTACAGCCTTGACCACTGCAATAATTCCCCTATCAGTGATATAGGAGAAACAACCACATCAATGTAGGACATAAAATATAGATATTAAGTCTGTTAGAAATTAAATTCCACCAAGATAACTGAGAAGGGGGTGAATCAATTATCTGAATAATATAACTTTTATCAATCTTATTAACTCTTAAACATGTAAATAGCAATAAAAGCAACCACAAAAAGATAACCATACACAATAACACCAGATTTGTTAACTAGGGAACCTCTTGATCAAAGAGTAAACCCCAATGGGAATGATGCCCACAAAAATATGTACTAATATAAAATTTTCTTGTGAGAGGATGGACTCTTTTAGGAGTCTATGAAATACATTCAGTACATATCAGTCCCTGTTTGGAGACTTTTAATTCCTGTTAGAAGATTCTAACCCTGTTAGGAGTTGTGGAAGGCAGAAGGACCCACTATCCAAAAAACTTCAAGGGTAAGACCACTGAACCCATTGTTCGACTGATCTCTATATTATTCAGAATAGAATAATACCAAATAAACTAAATTACGAAACTCTATATCCTCTCTTCTCTAGTCGTGCCTCTGCTGCACCAAATACTACCAGATCTCAAATACCAGATCTGTCCACTTCGCTTCACATACAATCATTTTATTACTGCTACAAAATCATACATACATGCTCGCTCTTTATATCATCATATTTCATTACATTCATTCATATAAAATCAAATAACAATATTTCCTTTATACCAAGCCCAATACTTCATAATTGAGTCAGCCAATTAAGCATAAACAATTACGAAATATAAAATAATACACGTTACATAATTACACAACACTATTGGCTCACAAACTTAATAATTATTCACATGTGTGATCCCATACTAAGCGGTCTTAGTTATATCACCTTCATATTGTCTTTCAACTCTATATAACTTTGGCAAACCATTTCCATACCAGTAAAAAGATATAATCTAAACCTCGCAAACTATCTCTCAGAAAATCTGTCAAAATACGTGTTGAAGACAATTATTCAATTGTCTATTGTCATTGATGTTACACATGTATATGCACTTATGTAGTGGTTTTACACTAATTTCTACATTAAGACTGAGCATAGTTGGTAAATAGAATGAGTTGAGGTCAGGTATTGAAGAAGTTCAGTGTTGACCAAGTTCACTCGGACATTTCAGTCTTGGTCGGGCATTCAGTTGCAGCTGACTAACAGTGATTTATATTATGTAATTAAATGGTTATATGAGTCTGACTGTATTATGATTTATCATTTAGATTTTATTCAAGCCAACTTGGTAGGGCTTACCATGTATTTATGAAACGTCAAGTTTGGATTGAATGTGTGGTATTGTTATCTAAGTGTGGAAGCGAAAGTGAAAAGGTAGAAGTGTGGAATTCTGTGACATGAAGAGTGAAGGTGAAATCAGATGGGATTCTGATTAAGTACAAAACACTTGGAGCTGCAATAGAATATCTGATCAGCAAGGATCCAATTACAATCAAGCAGAGATCTGAATCAACAAAGATAGTTGCTTACACATACATGTCAATCCATTGTTACTTTCTAACAATTGTAGCAGTGATCAAAATCTCTTAACAGAGTAGACTTAACAGTCTTTTGTAAATCCTCTCACAAGGTAGAATTTCTAGATTGAAGTGTTGAAGACCTCTAACAAGGCCACTCCTCATAGGGTGATTAAATCCTTTAACAAGGTCACACCTAACAGTGTGTTATTGTAACCTTTAACAGGGTTGGCTCCTAGCAGGGCTCACTTCAGAAGAGTGAAAAATAGTAACTAGTTACATTGGTGGTTTTTTCCATATTGGGTTTCCGCATTAAATCTTGGTGTCATATGTGTACTTGTTAATTTTTTATGTTTTATGTTTCTGCACTTAATCTCTAAAGTATAATTGCATTAAAGATTGCTTTGACACCCGAGTTACAGAAGGAACACACGAGTAATAGTATTAAAGTATTTAGACATCTAAGGGACAAGGATTTGTTTTGGAGTAACTAATTCACCCCTCCCCTCTCAATTACTTATCTCATTTCCAAAAATTGGTATCAGAGCTTCAAGTGCTTTTAGGAAAGGTTTCAAGGCCTAAGCTAAAGATCAGAGATGTCTTACAAGAGGGAGATCCCAAAGCTAAACAAAGACAATTTCCTAGCATGGAAGGAACTGATGAAGCTACATCTATCTACTATTGGAGATGTTGGTTTACAATTCTTAGAGACCAAATATGTTGCACCAATAGGGACTATGACTGTGGAACAGATGATGGAATGGAAACTTCATAATATAATGATGATTGGCATAGCTTCTTCACTCAGCTATTCAGAATTTGATGAAGTCAAGGACTACCCTACAGCCTATGATATGTGGAAGAAACTGTAGGACATTCATGTAGGTGATGCAAATGTAAAGAGAGCTAAAGCAGAATGTCTAAGAGGACAATTTTACCAGATGAAAATGAAATCAAGAGAAGATATCAAGAATCAAGAAGATTGTAAGTGCCATTAGAGCAGCAGGTGGACTAATTGAAGATACTACAGTAGTCAGCAAGGTACTCAAAACTTTACTTCCTATCTATGCTATTAGAGTTTTAGTCATTCAATAAATGAGGTGCAACAAAGACATTACTCTAGATACATTAGTGGGAAGACCTACAACCTTTGAGCTAGATAATTTTGACAACTATTCTCCTGGCTCTAGCAATCTTGAGTCATCATTCACAGCTAAATTAAACCTTGGTAAGAAGGATAGATACTCTAAAGGAAAGCAGATTGAAAGTGACAGCAATGATGAATCTGATGATGAAGATCTTGACATCATTGAAGCATTGCTTGCAAGAAGAGCTGCAAAAGGAAAATATAGAGGAAATATACCATTGTTTTGTTTCTCATGCAATGAGGTTGGTCACATTGCTGCAAAGTGTCCAAACAAGGAAGACAAGGATGAGAGGAAGTTTAACAAATTCAAAGGAAAGAAAGATTTCAATAACCACAAAAGCTATAAGGA
>MU227313.1:928594-952279 GCA_018584345.1 Thuja plicata | reverse complement strand
TCACATTGCTGCAAAGTGTCCAAACAAGGAAGACAAGGATGAGAGGAAGTTTAACAAATTCAAAGGAAAGAAAGATTTCAATAACCACAAAAGCTATAAGGATAAAGGCAAGAAGTCTTGTTATATTTCAAAAGACTCTGACAGTGATGAAGAAGAATAAATGGTTTATATTGCCATTAAGGATGAGTTAGATGAGGAAGATGAAAAGATTGCACTTTTCTCACACATCAATAAAAATGATACTTGGATAATTGACAGTGTTTGTTCTTGTCACATGACTGGTGATAAGACAAATTTTGAACATCTTGAACACTATGATGGTGGAAGTGTCAGTTTTGGGAATGTTGAACCTTGCCCCATAAAAGGAAAAGGTTGCATTGTTCTGACAGAAGGAATCAAATGTGATAATTCTTATTGGGTTGAAGGATTAAGGAGAAATCTACTCAGTGTAGCACAGCTGAACAACATTGGCTTCAAGGTATATTTTATGAATGGTAAGGCCAAGCTCCTGGATGGTAAAGGGAACCTAGTTGGAACTAGCAGGCAAACAAAAGGTAATTTATTCTATCTTGATCTCACTGAAGGTTCATGCTTTATTGCACAAGTAGAATAAATCTAGTTATGGCATAAAAGGTTGTGTCATGTGAATTTCGACAATCTGATAAACATAAGCAAGAACAAAAGAGTCAGAGGTATTCCTATCTTGAAGAAACCGGAGTTAGAAATATGAAAACAATGTCAAATTGGAAAGATGAGAAAGACTAGCTTCAGGAGCAAGAATTACAATACTGATGAAGTCTTAGAATCAGTACATACTGATCTATGTGGACCAATTGGAACAACAAGCTATACTGGATAAAAATATTTTATTCTATTTTTTATGATCATTCCAGAATGATGACTATCATGTTTCTCGGAGAGAAATTAGAAGATTTTTAGAAATTCAAGTGGTATCTTGCAAGAGTTGAAAATGAAACAAGAAAGAAACTAAAATGCCTAAGATCTAACAGAGGAGGAGAATTCATTTCTAATGAGTTTAATGAATTCTGCAATGAAAGAGGAATCAAAAGGAAGGTATTTGCCCCTGGTACACCACAGTAAAATGGAATAGCAAAAGGAGAAACAAATCCATTATAGATTGTGCCAGAACCTTAATGATTGAAAAGAATGTTGCTGCCAAATACTGGAAGGAGACCATTAGCACTACAGTGTTCACCTTGAACAAAGTTCAACTAAAGAAAGGCAGTAATCAAACACCTTTTGAATTATGGTATGGCTATAAACCTAATGTTCATTATTTCAAAATATTTGGAAGTAGATGCTACATCTTGAAGGAAGAAAGAAATGGGAAACTAGATGCAAAAAGTGATGAAGGAATATTCCTAGGTTACTCATGTAAAAGCAAAGCATACAAATGTCTGAATCTTACTACTCATAAAGTCATAGAGAGTGTACATGTCAAGGTTGATGAGTTTGCAGAAAAATGTGAAGAGAAGAGTAGTAAAGAGCCTGAAGACTACATAAACTTTGTATATCATGAACCTGATACTATACCTATGACTCAATCAATGGTGATGGGACAACATATACTAACACAAACTGTACTACCTGAGTTGCAAAATGTGCAACATGAATTGCTAGTAGAGGGACCCAAGTCACAGACTGAAGGACCCAAGTCATAGACAGATGGACCTGAGTCACAGTCAAAGGGACCCAAGTATCAGATAGAGGAATAGGAAAGAATGTTTGAGAATGACAAACCTAGTGGATCAAGTCCAGAATCTAGATTGAAGGATCCAGTACTTTCTAGATACGTGAGAAGGCATCATGCACCTGAGAAAATAATTGGAGATCAGACAGAAGGTGTAATGACAAGAAATAAAATAAAAGGTCCATGCTTATTAAGTGAATTTGAACCTAGAACTATTAAATATGCATTAAATGATGAAATTTGGATAGAGGCAATGAATGAAGAGATTGAGCAGATTGAGAAGAATAAAACTTGGACTCTTGTGCCTAGGCCAAAGGACAAGAATGTGATTGGAACAAAGTGGGTTTTTAGAAACAAGATGGATGAAAATGGGAAATTCTCTACAAAAAAGGCTAGATTAGTTTGTAAAGGATATGCTCAAGAAGAGGGTATTGACTATGGAGAAAATTTTGCTCCTGTTGCAAGACTTGAAGGAGTCAGAACTCTTCTGGCATATGTTGCACATAAAGGATACAAAGTATATCAGATGGATGTGAAATCTACATTTTTGAATGGAATCCTAGAAGAGGAAGTCTACATTGAACAACCAGAAGGCTTTATTGATCCCAGCAGAAGGAATATGGTTTGTAAGCTACACAAAGCATTGTATGGACTAAAGCAAGCACCTAGAGCCTGGTATGAAAGACTACATAGCTATCTAATAAGCATTGGATTTCAAAGAACTAATGATAACAGTAGCATGTATATCAAAGAAGGACCACAAAACAATATACTATTAGCAGAGATATTTATTGATGACATATTATTCACTGGTTATGATGACCTATGCAAAGCATTCTCTATAGCTATGAGAAAATAATTTGAAATGTCTATGTTTGTTGAGATCAATTTTTTTGTTGGTTTACAAGTACATCAAATGAAGGGTGGTATCTACATTACTCAATCAAAATATATCAAAGAGATACTCAAGAAATTTAGTATGGAAGATTCCAAACCTGTTGGAACACCCATGTGTACTGGATATAAACTGTCTAAGGATGATGATTCAAAAGAGGTAGATCAAGCCAATTACAGATCCATGATTGGAAAATTGCAATATCTTGTGCACACTAGACCTGATATTGCATTGGCAGTTGGTATTGTTGCAAGATTTTTAGCTAATCCCAGAGATAATCACCTAATGACAATCAAAAGAATTATGAGATATCTGAAAGGTACTGAAGACTATGGTTTATGGTATAAGAAAGGTGGAAACTTTGATTAAAAAGCATTCACTGATGCTGATTGGGATGGAAGTGTCGATGATAGGAAGAGCACTAGGGGTGGATCTTTCTTTCTTGGAAAAAGGTTAGTGTCTTGGACTAGCAAGAAATAGAATTGTATCTCTCAGTCTACAGCATAGGTAGAATATGTTGTTGCGGCAGTGAACTGTTCTAACATCATATGGATCAATCAACTATTGTCAGGAATGAAGGAAGAGATAAAAGAACCAATTATTATCTACTATGAAAACACCAGTGCCATTAACATCTCAAAGAATCTTGTGATGCACACCAAAACCAAGCATATAGCAATAAAATATCACTTTTTGAGGGAAATAGTATAGAATAGAGAAGTAAGGTTGGAATATGTAAACACCAAAGAACAAGTTGCAGACATATTCACCAAATCCTTACCTAAGGATGCATTTTTGTATCTTAGAGAAAACATAGGGGTACTTCCCCTACCTGAAGATCACTAAAATATAGTTTAGTGATGCATCAACCCAGACGATAGTGAAAATCTTCTAGTTGATGCAAATATATCAGAGCCCATTATAGATGAATTAGTACATTCAGGTACATTACAACTTCAAAGAGAAATAGTATTTATGGAATTGGATTCTTTGGCATATGTTGTCAAAGAGGGAGAGTTTTCTATAATACATAAGAATCAGAATTAAGCTAAGGACATTGTCAAAGGGAGAATCAGAATGAAACTAAGGACATTGTTAGAGGGAGAATTGGAATGAAGCTAAAGACATTAAATAAATTTTCTATTGCTCCACAATTCTTTGTATTATGACATGATGTGTTTCCATCAATGCCAAAGAGGGAGATTGTTGAAGATAATTATTCAATTGTGTATTGTCATTGATGTTACACATGTATATACACTTATGTAGTGATTTTACACTAATGTCACATTCAAACCGAGCACAGTTGGTAAATAGAATGAGTTGAGGTCAGGCATTGAAGAAGTTTAGTGTTGACCAAGTTCACTCAGGCATTTCAGTCTTGGTCAGGCATTCAGTTACAACTGACTAACAATGATTTATATTATGTAATTAAATGGTTATATGAGGCTGGATATATTATGATTTATCATTTAGAGTTTATTCAAGCCAACTTGGCAGGGCTTACCATGTATTTATGAAAGATCAAGTTTGGATTGAATGTGTGGTATTGTTATCTAAGTGTGGAAGTGAAAGTGAAAAGGTAGAAGTGTGGAATTCTGTGACATGAAGAGTGAAGGTGAAATCAGATTTGCAACAGAATATTTGATCAGAAAGTATCCAGTTACAATCAAGCAAAGATCTGAATCAGCAAAGACAGTTGCTTATACATACAGGTCAATCCATTGTTACTTTCTAACAATTGTAGCAGTGATCAAAATATCTTAACAAAGTAGACTTAACAGTCTTTTGTAATTCCTCTCGCAAGATAGCATTTCTAGATTGAAGTGTTGAAGACCTCTAACAAGGCCACTCCTCAAAGGGTGATTAAATCCTTTAACAAGGTCACACCTAACAGTGTGTTATTGTAACCTTTAACATGGTTGGCTCCTAACAGGGCTCACTTCAAAAGAGTGAAAAAAAGTAACTAGTTACATTGGTCATTTTTCCCATATTGGGTTTCCATGTTAAATCTTGGTGTCATATGTGTACTTGTTACTTGTTACTTGTTTTATGTTTTTGCACTTAATCTCTAAAGTATAATTGCATTAAATATTGCTTTGACACCCGAGTTACAGAAGGAGCACCCAAGTAACAGTATTAAAGTATTTAGACATCTAAGGGACAAGGATTTGTTTTGGAGTAACTGATTCACCCCTCCCCTCTTAGTTACTTATCTCATTTCCAATAATATAATCTTTAATAAATCTTGAATAATTGTCACCAACAATTGAATCTCCATACGCGCTCTTGACCACATCATCAAGATACTAACTGAAATACGTTCTCCAATACACATAACCTCATCTGCAATTCTCTATCTATTCTAACTCAATCTTTGTCTGCTACTCTATCAATCTTCATTAAAACACTATGTTGATATCCAAATAGTATGTTGACATCAATGACAAACATAGTCACTAATGTGACATATGACAACTCCAGTAATGCTAAAAATCTCCCCCTTTGGAATTGATGGCAACATAGATGAAAAACATCCAATGTTCCATGAATCCAAAACTTTTATAATGCTCTTGTCTTCATTAAATTTTCTTCACCAATCACTATCTTCCTCATTTTGTATATTGATCCTCTCTTTCATTATTTCCACTTCTTCCCCCACTTTTTTTTCATGTATTCTTCTCCCCCATTGACATCAATGACAAAAGGCATCACTATGTCAATACAATACTAGCTCAAATGTCCAAATACACTATTTTAAAATACCACTTACCAAGAGTCCTCCATGACTCAGTTTAAACACAGATACTCCCTCTTAGAGGAATCATTAGCAATCAGTCCAGAAGGACTATAGTGCTCTGTACCACTAGACTGATGAAACCGTTGCATTACTACTCAAAAGTAGGTTGGGGCATAACCCCAGGAATACCTCTCAAATACTCAAATGTATCCTTAGGTAAAGGCTTTGTAAAAATATTTTATATCTACTCCTTTGTACTAATATACTCAAGTATAACTTCTTTATCTACAACTTTCTCTCTTATAACATGATACTTTATCTCTATATGCTTTGTCTTTGAATGTAATACTAGGCTCTTTGACATACTTACTATACTTGTGTTATCACATTGTATGATAATAGGTTCCTTAAATCCAATTCCAATATCCGACAACATTTGTTTCATCCACATTATCTGATTACAATTATTTTTTTCTGCTACGTATTCTACTTTTGATGTGCTCTGTGAGATACAATTTTGTTTCTTAACCATGAAACCTTTCTTCCTCCAAGAAAAAATGATCCTCCACTTGTACTCTTTTTATCATCTACACTGCCTCCCTAATCAGCATCTATATATGCACATAGGGTAAAATCATTTGTTCTATCATACCACAATCCATTTTCAATTGTTCCTTTCAAATATCTGAATACCCATATCACTGTTGCATAATGTGATTCTTTAGGATCAGCTTGAAATCTCACAACAATTTCAACTGCATTAGATATATCTGGTCTTGTATGAGTCAAATATTGCAATAGTCCAATCATGGATCTGTACTTTCTCTGTTCAACTTTAGGTGTTTCATATTTGCTAGATAACTTGTGACAAGTTACCATGGATGTACCAAGAGGTTTACAATTTTCCATACCAAATATCTGAAATAAGTCTTTTAGATACTTAGTTTGAGATAAGAAAATACCATCACTGTTCTTCACAATCTGTAAACCTAGGAAAAATTTCATTTCTCCAATCATACTCATCTCAAATTGTGTCTTCATTTCATTAGCAAACTTATCACTTGCTTCATCTTCACCTCCAAAGATTATGTCATAAAAAAAAATAACAACAATCAGTAAACCATTCTTAGTTTCTTTTAGATATAAGTTGATATCTGTAGTTCCTTTAGAAAATCCCAATTTTCCCAAATACTTATCCAACCTCGCATACCAGGTTTTGGGTGCTTTCTTCAATCTATATAATGCTTTTTCAACTTACATATCATATCACCTTCCTGTGTCAAGGGAAATCCATTAGGCTACTCTATGTAAACTTCTTCTTCCAATTCACCATTCACAAATGTTGACTTCACATCCAACTAATATACTTTGAATTTCTTATAAGTTGCATAAGCCAAAAACATTCTTACTGCTTCAAGTCTTGCAACAGGTGCAAATGTTTCTTCATAGTCAATACCTTCTTGCTATGAATATCCTTTACATACTAGTTTTGCTTTGTTCCTTATAACTTTGCCTTGTTCATTCATCTTGTTTTTGAATACCCATTTAGTTCCAATAACATTTTTGTCTTTACTTCTAGGGAATAATTCCCATGTGTTATTATTCTCAATATGATCTAATTCTTCCTTCATTGCATGAATCCAATGATCATCCTCACAAGCTTCATCAGTAATTTTAGGTTCAATCTGAGAAATAAAACATAATTATTCATGTATTGTATTTCTTTTCATGACTCTTGTGTCTCTACTTCCAATAATCTTCTTTGCAGGGTGATTCTTTGTCAAATTCTTGTTTGGTGTTGCTACTATAACTCTTGCTTCAATTCTAGGTTTAGATCTAGGTTCAGATCTAGGTTCTGATCTTTTTTCTTCACTTTCTTCCTCATCATTAATCTCAATCTTCAAATCATTATTAGTCTCAAAAAATAATTCAACATTCTCTTGATTAGTTCTAGGACGAGCTTCTTCTTCTAAGTCATAATCAAGTATTCTTTCCTGAATTCTAAACTTTTCATCCACTTTAACATTTTTGCTCTCAACAATAGTTTTAGTTCTCTAATTAAAACATCTAAAGGCTTTGATCTTGAATGAATATCCAAGAAATATGTCTTCATCACTTCTAGGGTCAAACTTACCAATGTCATCATCTCTTTTAATATAACACTTACTTTCAAAAAATCTAAAGTATTTCACTGATGGTGCATGTCCAAACCATAATTCATAAGGAGTCTTTTTTTATCTTCTCTTATTTGTACTATGTTCATTGTATATATTGTTGTATTCACTGCTTCTCTCCAAAATGTCTTTGCCACATCATTCTCAAACAGCATAGCTCTTGTTGCTTCAGTTACAGACCTGTTCCTTTTTTATGTAATATCATTCTACTCAGGTGTTCTAGGGGCTGAAAGTTATCTCTTAATACCATTCACTTCACAAAAGGTGTTAAACTCACTTGAAGTAAATTATCCTCCTCTATCTGATCTTAAACATTTAATCTTCATTCCTGATTCATTCTCAACTTTATTCTTAAGCAATCTAAACTTCTCAAATGCTTCTAATTTTTCTTTAAGAAAAGATACCCACATCATTCTAGTCAAATCGTCAACACAAATCATAAAATACCTTTCACCATAAAATCCTCTTTTTCTAGTAGGACCACTCAAATCAGTATGAACAATCTCCAACTTTGCTATTGTAGTGAACTTCTTGCTAGGAAAAGAACTTCTCTTCTATTTCGCCATAACACATTATTTGCATACCATGTTAGTAGGTTTCACACTCTTAGGAAAATCTCTCACTACAAATGTAGTACTTACTTTCACAATGTTATCAAAATTTATGTGACAAAATATTTTATGCCATAACCAACTGTCATCAATTTTAGCAATCAAACATGTCATCTCAACAAGGTTCCACTAAAAAACATTACCTCTAGTTCTTGTACCTGTACCAACCATCTTACCATCCTTATCCTTGATACTATAAGCCTTTTCTGAAAACCGTACATGATAATCTTTACCAAGTAATTATCCAACACTCAAAATATAATGTTTCAATCCATCCACAAAGTAAAGATCATCAGTATTAGTCTTTCCATCAAGTGTAATAGATCCAATTCCTTTTATAAAACAAGGTGCATTGTTTCCAGCTCTAATAATTCCTCCATCATATTTGTTAAGGTTTAAAAAAAAAATCATATCACCAATCATATGATGGGAACAACCACTGTCTATGATCTAATCAGTTTTGTTTTCAACTTGGGACACTAAGGCTTTATCTTCTCTAACTTATTTTTCAGGACTTTCTTGTTTAATTGCAACAAAACCTATCTCATCACTTTCATTATCACTTTCACTCAAGAATCTCTCAATACTAGCTTCAAATTATTCATCATTAGCATAATAACATTCTCTAGGTCTTCTAGGCTTAAATTTCTTCTTATATTTCTTCACTCTCTTAGGACATTTAGATGCAAAGTAACCATATTCCTGATAATTCCAACATTTAAATTTTTTCTTACCTTCAGGTTCGCTCTTCACAAGTAGGGAAATTCCTTCTTCAATCTTTTTGTGTTCTTCAAATTTATATACGTTGCTACTCGCATAGTCTCCCTTAACATTCCTTGTAGAAGTAGGATGAACACTCAGTGCGCTAAAAGTTGTTTCAATTCTAGGCAAGTCTCTATACTATTTCAAACTTATCTCTGTTGATTCGAATCTTCCAAAAAGAGTCTCTCTAGTGAATTTCTCAGTGCAAGGGATAACTTATTATATCATCTACGATGTCTACTTTAATGTTGGGGTCAAAGTTTTTAAAATATTCCATATAATCTCATCTTCATCTTTATTTCCTTCACAAGCTTTAATACCTGCAACAATCTATGATATTTTGCCAATATAACTTCTAACTGATTCATCTTCCATCATTTTTTCTTCTTGAAATAAACATATCCAATTTTTTAATTTGATTCTCTTGGCATGCTTATCACCTAAAAAATTAGATTCCAAAGATAACCAAATTTCATGAGTTGTTCTCAGAGTTTTTACCTAACTGTACTCATTCTCAGGAAGTGCTGACAAAAGTGCTTCTCTAGAAAGTATGTTACACATGAATAGATCTCTCTCAGTTCTAGTACATTCCTCTATCTTATCTTCTTCAATGATTTCTTTCTCATTCTTAGTAATCAACTAATATCCTGGACCTAAACATAAAAAGTGTGCCTTCATCTTCTCTTTCTAGCTGTCATAACTAACTCCATCAAACTTAGGACTTTCTTTTCTAAAATGAGTTTCCATAGATCTCCTTAAGTTGTTAAAATTTTCCTTTAAGGACTTGATTCTCTGATACCAATTGTTAGAAAGTAAAGTCCACCAAGATAACTGAGGGGAGGTGAATCAGTTATCTGAATAATATAACTTTTATCAATCGTATTAACTTTGAAACATGTAAATAACAATAACAACAACCACAAAAACATAACCATACACAATAACATTAGATTTGTTAACTAGGGAACCTCTTGATCAAAGAGTAAACCCTGGTGGGAATGATTCCCATAAAAATATGTACTAATATAAAAATTCCTTGTGAAACAATGGACTCTATTAGGAGTCTATGAAATACATTCAGTATATATCAGTCCTTGTTAGGAGACTTTGAATACCTGTTAGAATATTTTATCCCTGTTAGGAGTTGTGGAAGGTAGAAGGACCCACTGTCCAAACAACTTCAAGGGAAAGACCACTAAACCCACTTTCCAACTGATCTCTGTATTATTTAGAATAGAATAATACCAAATAAACTGAATTCTGAAACTCTATATCCTCTTTTCTCTGACCGTGCCTCTGCTACACCAAATACCAGATCTGCCAACTTTGCTTCACATATAATCCTTTCAATATTGCTACAAAATCATACATACATGATTGCTCGCTATATCATCATCTTTCATTACATTCATTCATATAAAATCAAATAACAATATTTCCTTTATACCAAGCCCAATACTTCACAATTGAGTCGACCAATTAAGCCTAAACAATTACAAAATATAAAACAATATACGCTACATAATTACACAACAGTGTCGGCTCAAAAACTTAATAATTCTTCACACATGTGATCCCAGACTAAGAGGTCTTAGTCAAATCACCTTCATAATGTCTTCCAACTCTGCATAACCTCAGCAAACCAAATTCCATACCAGTCTCTCAGAAACTTTGTCAAAACATGATCTTTAATAATTCTTGAATAATTGTCACCAAAAATTGAATATCCATACGCGCTCTTGAACACATCATCAAGATACTAACTAAAATACATTCTCCACTGTGATGTGATATAATCCAAACATCGCAAACTGTCTCTCAGAAACTTTGTCAAAATATGATCTTTAATAATTCTTGAATAATTGTCACCAAAAATTGAATATCCATACGCGCTCTTGAACACATCATCAAGATACTAACTAAAATACATTCTCCACTGTGCATAACCTCATCTTCAATTCTCTGTCTGTGCTAACTCAATCTTTGTCTGTGCTAACTCAATCTCTGTCTGTGACTCTACTAATCTTCATTAAAACACTATGTTGATATCCAAATAGTATGTTGACATCAATGGAAAACATAGTCACTAATGTAACAAATGATAAATCTAGTAATGCTAATAAAGTATCCTCTTGGAAAGATGCACCACTCGTATGCATTTAGTTTTAAGAAGGAGGGGAACTAACCCCAACTTCTATTGGAGATACTAAAATGTATCCTTTGACAGTGCCTTGTTGAAAATATATGCAATCTAATCTTTTGTAGGCACATACTCCAATCTAACTTGCTTCTCTACAACATTCTCTCTTAAGAAGCAATACCAGATAGAAATGTGTTTAGTCTTGTAATGCATCACTAGATTATTTGAAATGTTAATAGCATTGGTAATGTCACACATAATTGAAATTGCTTCATCATGCATCACCTTCATATCTCTACTAGTCTACTTCATCCATATTTTTTGAGTGCAACAATATTCTACTTATGTTATAGAAAATTACATTGAACCCCACTTCTTGCTCAACCAAGACACAAATCCATCTCCCAAGAAAAATCTATAGCCACTTGTAATTCTTTTGTCATCAACACATCCAGACCAATTAGCATCTATATATGATTTCAAAGAGAAATAATTATCCCTTTATTATCATAATAAAAATTTCAAAAGTTCCTTTCAAACATCAAAATATTCTCTTTATTTCCTTATCATGAAATTTCTTAGGATTAGCTTGATATCTTTCATCCAAACAAGTTGCATGCATAATGTCCAGTCTTGAAGAAGACAAATACAAAAATCCACAAATTATAGATCTATAAAGCTTCTCATCCACTTTCATAGATTGATTGTTCTTTCTTAAGTCACAACTAGTAACCATGGGGATTCCAATTGGTTTTCAGTTCTCCATACCAAACTTCTCCAACATCTTCTTGATATACTTAGTTTGATAAATAAAAATTCAATATTTCATTTGAGTAACTTGAAGACCAAGAAAGAAAGATAATTCACCAATCATGGACATCTCAAATTGCTTCTACATTTCTTTAGAAAATCTTTTGAAAACACCATCATATCCACCAAAACTTATGTCATCACCATACACAACTACCATAAGGATCTCATCACCTTCAACTTTGAAAAAAATATTACTTTCTACTATACCTTTCCTGAAGTTATGTTGTAAAAAATATGTGTCCAATATTGCATACTAAGCTCTAAGAGCTTACTTGCGTCCATAAAGTGCCTTTTTGATCTTGTAAATCATATTCATATCTTCCAACAACTAAAAAAAATCTGATGTTCAATATAAACCTCTTCTTTGAATTCTCCAATCAAGAATGTATACTTCACATCCATATAATACACCTTAAAGATCATATATGCAACAAATGGAGAAACATCCTTATTACTTCCATCCTAAAAACTAAATAAAAAGCCTCCTAAAATTCTTTACCTTCAATTTGTGTATATCCTTTACATACTAGTCTTGCCTCATTCCTAGTGACTTATCTATCCTCATTCAACTTGTTCAAGAATAACCACTTTGTTCCAATCACATTCTTGTATGTCATTATAGGTACCAGTTCTCATGTTTGATTATTTTCTATTTGATTCATCTTTTCATTCATTTCCTTCACCCATCCATCATCCTTTCTTACTTCTTCAAAAGTCTTTAGTTCCACCTTAGATAAGAAACAATAATTTTATTGGTCACTTACCTTGGAAATTATTCTTCTTGTTTGAATTTATTTTTATTTGTCTCTAATGGTTTGATTCTCTAAATGGTGTTTCTGCATTTATTTTGTAGGTGTCTTAGGTGCTTCTTTAGGCTCCTTTTTTTCTTCATCTAATTCTTCTTTGTCTTCTATAAAATTACTTTCTTCTTCTACAACAATACAGACATCTTGAAATTAAATCTAAGGCTCCATAGTAGCCTAATCCCATTCCTCACTTACTTTAACATTTGTGTTTTCCAAAATATTCTTTAGCCTCTTGTTAAAGCATCAGTATGCCTTTCTTTTTTTGGAATATTCCAAAAACATTCCCTCATTAAATGTTGCATCAAGCTTTCGTCAATATTCCTCACCTCTTGTGATATATCACTTTCTTCAAAATATTCTAAAGTATTTGACAATTGGTTTCTTTCCAAACTGTAGCTCATAAGTTGTCTTTACATGATTCACTCTTACTTGTATCTTGTAAAAATATAAAAAGTAGTATACACAACATCTCTCCAATACATATTAGGCAAGTTATTATCCTTTAACATAGTTCTATCCATCTCAAAAATAGTCCTATTACTATTTTCAACAACTCCTTTTTATTGTGGAGTCCTAGGAGAAGATAATTTTCTTCCAATACCATATTGTTGGAATACTAGGATCACTAAGAGGGGAGGCAGGGGAGGGGGGTGAATTATGTTGGAAATATTGTTTGGAAAGCTACAATGGAAACAATTGTTGTTTTTTCATTGATGTCAAACCTTAACTGGTGAGACTATTTCTATCTATTTGAGTACCATATATATTGATTGATGAAGAAGATTTGAAGTAAAGGATAACAAGAAGATCAAGGGAAACGGTTGAGTTATGGGTAAACACAAGGGTACTTGATCATTTGGCACATTGGCAAAGTGATATGTTGTTTATCTTTCCCTGACAATTCACTGAGAATTTGATGCTGAGCAATGCAAAGTTGATATCGAGTGAAGCCAGTGATGGCCGAGCACCAGTGAAATGTCGATGAATATAGAGGCAACCGAGTGGAAGAACACAGTTTTGGCCGAGCAACAGTATTTTGGTAATTGATGAGATTTGAGATCTCTAGCTGACATAATTGAATTTATTGGAATATGTGAAGTTTATTGTGGATAGTTAATTTTGGTCCACATTGATTAAATACACGGGAAACCGTTATTAACACATGGATTCAAGATTTAATTAGTGTTTGTATTGGAGAAATAAATTAAATGTAATGATGGAAAGATCCATTAGATCTGACCTAACCTAAGATCTATGATCTTGATTAAGCATCAAAAGATTTGTCTGACCTAGATGAAGAGGTATATGATAACCTCAAGGGGTTATTCATGGACAGAGCTGTATATGCAGAGTATGCAAGAGGATTGCATGGTTCATTGTTACTGAATGACATGATCTAGAAAAGAAGACTGAGAAGAGAAGTAGAGAGAGATTGCTTGATGAATTTCCAAGTAGATCTGAAGATTGAAATGAGAATGGAGGCCATTCAGTAAATTAGCATTAGAGTTGAATTGGATCTGGATTGGCAAAGTAAGTTGTATGAGGCAGATCACACCTGTTGATTACTTTCTAACCATTGTATCAGTTTAAATCCTTTAACCAGGTTGACCTAACAGCCATTATATAAATCCTTGAGCAAGGTGACATTCAGATTGGAATGTTCTAAGTCCTCTAACACAGCCACTCCTGACAGGGTGATTAAATCCTTTAACAAGGTCACATTTGACAGTGTGTTTTGTAACCTTTAATAGGGTTGGCTCCTAACAAAGCTCACTTCAGAAGAGTGAAATTTTGGTAGCATCTTACTGGTGGTTTTTCTCATATTGGTTTTCCATGTTAAATCATGATGTCAAAATGTGTGAATGTTTATGTTGTTTTTTACTGTTAAGTTTTTGCAAGCTTATTTCATTAGTACAGTAAACTGCACACTTTTATATTATTGCTGCCGAGTAGATCTGAATTGTTCAAATTGGTATAAAATTCTAAATGGGCACATATAGACCTGAGGATAACTAATTCACCCCCTATCATCTATTATGAATTCATTCTAACAATTGGTATCAGAGCTTAGTTCTCTTGAAAACAGTTTGAAGGTACTTGGAGAAAAAGATCAAGATGTATAAAGGGGAGGTACCAAAGTTGAACAAGGATAACTTTCCCGCATGGAGAAGTTTGATGAAATTTCACTTGGCTGGTGTTGGTGACTCTACTAAACATCATGTTGATCAAGAATATGTATCCCCTATAGGATCTCTCACTGCTGCACAGTTAAGAGAAAAGCAAGAACATAATCAAGCAATGTTGGAGATTGCATCATCCCTGAACTATCATGAGTTTGAAGACATAAAGGACTGTACAAGTGCAAAGAAAATGTGGGATGCCCTTGAAACCATCTATGGAGGTGACACAAATGTGCTAAGAGCCAAATATGAAATCTTGAGAGGTAAGTTTGATGAAATGAAAATGAAAGAAGGAGAAAATATAGTTCAATATTATGGTAGAATAAAGGAAGTTGTAAATGCTATTAGAGGAGCTAAAGGAACCATTGATGATAACACCATCATGAGCAAGGTACTCAGAACACTTCTTCCTATTTATGCTATTAGAGTATCTATAATTCAAGAATTGAGATGTACTCCTAACAATAATTTGACTTTGGAAAGTTTGGTAGATAGACTTACTACATTTGAGATGTCAAATTTTGATAACTATACCCCACAAGCCATTGAATCTACATTCAAGTCTCAAATGCTCCTCAACAAATCAATCAAAGGAAAGAAATGTGTGGATAGTAATAGTGAAACTTTTGATGATGATCTAGAAGAACTTGAGGCACTTATGGAAAGAAGACTATCTAGAGGAAAAGGAAAATTCAAAGGTAAACTTCCTATTATTTGTTTTTCATGTAAAAAAGTTGGTCATATTGCTGCAAGATGTCCTGATAAGAATGACAAAGATGAAACAAGAGACAGGAAGTATAAAGACAGAAAGGATGACTAAGACTTTAGGAAGTACAAGGATTACAAAGACAAAGGTAAGAAATCTTGCAATATAGTTGAAGAACCTTCTCACAATGAATCTGATAAATCTGATGAAAATGATATAGAAGTCGTGTATGTTGAAATGAAAGATGATTCTAATGATGATGAAAAAACTGCACTAATTTCTTATATGAGTAAAGGTGATCATTGGATTATTGATAGTGGTTGTTCACATTACATGATCGACGACAAAGATAAATTTGAAAACTTAGATAAGTGTAAAGGTGGTTATGTTAAATTTGGAAATGATACACCATGTCATGTCAAAGGGAAAGGATCAATTCAATTGACTAACAAAATTAGATGTGATGATGTATATTGGGTTGATGATCTTAAGTATAACTTATTGAGTGTTTCATAGCTGAATACTTCTGGTTACATAGTTGAATTCCATCAAAGGAAAGAAAAGATCTATGATGCCAATGGAGCATTAGTTGGAAGTGGTGAGTAGACAAAAGGTAACTTGTTTTATTTGGATTTAACTGTTGAGACATGCTTGATTGCACAATATAGTGATGTTTGGTTATGGCATAAAAGGTTGTTTCATGTAAACTTTGATAACTTGGTAAGCATAAGAAAATTGAAAAAGGTTAGAGGACTGCCTAAGTTAAAGAACCCTGAAAATGCAATATGCAAGCAATGTCAATTGGGCAAAATGACTGAATCTAGTTTTAAGAGTAAAACTCATACTTATGAGGATATTCTAGAATTGGCTCATACTGACCTTTGTGGACCTATTGGTGAGAAAAGTTACTATGGAGACAAGTATTTTATCTTATTTGTTGATGATTACTCTAGAATGATGACTGTTATGTTTCTTAAGGAAAAATCTGATGCATTCCAGTTGTTTAAGTGGTACTTGGAAAAAGTTGAAAAGGAGACAAGTAAAAGTCTAAAATGTCTGATATCTGACAGAGGAGGTGAGTTTATTTCTAATGATTTTAACAAGTTCTGTAATGACCAAGGGATAAAGAGACAGATGTCTACTCCTAGGACACCACCACAAAATGGTATAGCTGAAAGAAGAAATTGGTCTATCATGGATTGTGCCAAAATACTAATGATGGAGAAAAATATTGCACAAAAATATTGGAGAGAAGTTGTAAGTACAGCAGTCTATACCCTTAATAGAGTACAAGTTAAGAAAGGTACAAATACTACACCTTATGAGCTATGGTATGGATATGCACCTAGTGTAAGCTATTTTAAAGTTTTTGGAAGTAGATGTTTCATACTAAAGGATAAGAGAAATGGAAAACTTGATGCTAAAGGTGAAGAAGGCATATTTCTTGGATATTCAAGTAAAAGTAAAGCATACAAGTGTTTGAATTATAACACTCACAAAATTATGGAAAGTGCAAATGTTAGAATTGATGAATATGCAGAAAGAAATGAAGCTGAAAGCATCGCTGAGCCTGAGAGTTACAAATCATTCACCTATCCTGATGAGGAAGATTCTAACGAATTACCTAAAATTGAGAATGAAGTTTTCGAGCAACAGTCTGCACCTGTCGAGTCACAAAATGAAATTGTTGGGCAACAGGAGGTGACTGTCGAGCTATCTGATGGAGATACCGAGTCACAGTTTCAACCTAAATTAAACATGAATGATCAATCTAAAGCAGAGAAAGAACCTACTTTTTCAAAGTATGTAAGAAGGAACCATAAACCTGATCAAATCATAGGAGCAAAGGATTATGCAGTCACGACAAGAAGAAAATTGAGAGAAGATACCTACTTGTTATGTGATTTTGAGCCTAAAATAGTAAAAGATGCCTTAGACAATGAAGACTGGATTCAATCCATGAATGAAGAAATTGAATAGATTGAAAATAACAATACATGGAGACTTGTACCTAGGCCGAATGACAAAAATGTAATTGGTACTAAGTGGGTATTCAGAAACAAGCTGAATGAACATGGAGAGGTAACGAGAAATAAAGCTAGACTGGTATGCAAGGTTTATGCAAAAGAGGAAGGAATTGACTATGGAGAGACATTTTCTCCAGTTGCAAGATTGGAAGGAGTAAGAACCTTACTTGCATATGCAGCCTACAAAGGTTTTAAAGTCTATCAAATGGATGTAAAGTCATCATTTCTAAATGGGATATTAGAAGAAGAAGTATACATTGAACAAGCTGATGGATTTGTTGACCCAAGCAAAAGAAATATGGTTTTCAAGTTACACAAAGCACTATATGGACTAAAGCAAGCACCCAGAGCATGGTATGAGAGATTGCAGAACTATCTAATGAAGATTGGATTTGCAAGAACCAATGACAACAATAATCTATATTTAAAGACAAAGCAAAGTAAAGGTACTTTATTAGCTGAAATTTTTGTTGATGACATTATCTTTTGTGGACAAGATATGTTATGCCAAGCATTTGCAAAGGAGATGCAAACTAAATTTGAGATGTCTATGTTTGGTGAGATAAAAAAATTTGTTGGCTTACAAATATATCAGATGAAGAATGGTATCTATATTACTCAATCAAAATATGTCAAAGAGATACTAAAAACTTTTGGAATGGAAGATTCAAAACCAGTTAGTACACCCATGGCTACTGGACAGAATTTAACCAAAAATATGAGACAAAAGAAGTAAATCAAACACTGTACATATCAATGATTGGAAAACTGCAATATGTTGTACACAATAGACCTGATATTGCATTAACTGTTGGAATTGTTGCTAGATTTTATGACAATCCCAAGGAAACTCATATGATGGTAGTAAAAAGGATTTTGAGATATCTAAAAGGAACAAATGAATATGGTCTGTATTACAAAAGGAATGATAAATTTTAACTTAGAGTTTATACTGATTCTAATTGGGCTGGAAATGTTGATGATAGAAAAAGCACCACAGGAGGAGCATTTCTTTTGGGAAAAATATTAGTTTCCTGGACAAGCAAGAAACATAACTGCACCTCACAATCTACAGCTGAAGCTGAGTATGTGGTAGCAACAATTAATTGCTCAAATTTTATTTGGTTGAAGATACTACTGAAAGGAATGAAAGAAGAGATCACAGAAATAGTTGTTATATATTGTGATAACATGAGTGCCATTAATATTTCTAATAACCCTGTAATGCACTCTAAGACAAAGCATATAGCTATCAAGTATCATTACTTGAGGGAGCTAGTTTAGAAGAATGAAGTGAGACTGGAGTATGTGAACACTAAGGAACAGTTAGTGGACATATTTACAAAGGCACTACCCAAGGATGCTCATGAGTATCTACGAGGTAAATTAGGGGTGATTCCCCTAACTGGGGATAATTAGTTTAGAATGGTACTGTTGCATCAAATGTTATATTCAAAATATTTTTCACATTGATGCACAGGAAATCACACTTTAGGATGTTGCCTAAAGTTGTGAAAGACAGACAAGGACAGAAAAAGAAAATCAGTCATAAGCAAGATGACAGGAATAGCATGATACAAAGTTCAGAACAAAAGAATCTGCATGATGAAGATGTCAACATCTTTGGCATTGTTGTCAAAGAGGGAGAAATATACTGAGAAAGATAGAGGGACAAGTTTACTGAAAGAGGGAGAATTTACTACTTAGAGAAAGAGAGAGATTGATTAACAAAAACAAAAAGACATTAGTGTGATCATAGACAGAGACGGAGAAAAATTTTACAAGGTGAGAATCAGAATGAAGCTAAAGACATTAATGAATATTTGTACATATTAAGGAACATAGGCAAACTTTTTGGATTGTATGATAACTATGGTTGAAAATTATTGCTTTATTGTTTAGTGTTTCCATCAATGCCAAAGAGGGAGATTGTTGGAAATATTGTTTGGAAAGCTACAATGGAAACAATTGTTGTTTTGTCATTGATGTCAAACCTTAACTAGTGAGACTATTTCTATCTGTTTGAGTACCATATCTATTGATTGATGAAGAAGATTTGAAGTAAAGGATAATAAGAAGACCAAGGGAAACGGTTGAGTTATGGGTAAACACAAGGGTACTTGATCATTTGGTACATTGGAAAAGTGATATGTTGTTTATCTTTCACTAATAGTTCACTGAGAAGTTGATGTTGAGCAATGTGAAGTTGATGTCAAGAAAAGCCAGTGATCACTGAGCACCAGTGAAATGCCGAGGAATATAGAGGTGACCAAGCAGAAGAACATAGTGTTGGCTGAGCAACAGTATTTTGGTAATTGATGAGATTTGAGATCTCTGGCTGACATAATTGAATTTATTGGAATATGTGAAGTTTATTGTGGATAGTTAATTTTGGTCCACATTGATTAAATACATGGGAAACTTTTATTAACACAGATTCAATATTTAATTGGTGATTGTATTCGAGAAATAAATTAAATGTAATGATGGAAAGATCTGCTGGATCTGACCTAACCTAAGATCTATGATCTTGATTAAGTGGCAAAAGATTTTTCTGACCTAGATGAAGAGGTATATGATAACCTCAAGGGGTTATTCATGGAAAGAGATATATATGCAGAGTATGCAAGAGGATTGCATGGTTAATTGACTGATTGACATGATCTAGCAAAGAAGGCTGAGCAGAGAAGTAGAGAGAGATTTCTTGATGGATTTCCAAGCAAATCTAAAGATTAAAATGAGAATGGAGGCCACTCAGTAAATTATCATTAGAGTTAAATTGGATCTAGATTTGCAAAGTAAGTTGTATGAATCAGATCACACTTGCTTATTACTTTCTAACCATTATATCAGTTTAAATCCTTTAACCAAGTTGACCTAACAATTATTATATAAATCCTTGAGCAAGGTGACATTCAGACTGGAATGTTCTAAGTCCTCTAACAAGGCCACTCATAACAAGGTGATTAAATCCTTTAGCCAGGTCACATTTGACAGTGTGTTTTGTAACCTTTAACAGGGTTGGCTCCTAACAGAGCTCACTTCAGAAGACTAAAATTTTGGTAGCATGTTACTGTTGGTTTTTCCCATATTGGGTTTCCACGTTAAATCATGGTGTCAAAATGTGTGAATGTTTATGTTGTGTTTTACTGTTAAGTTTCTACAAGCTTATTTCATTAGTATAGTAAACTGCACACTTTTATATTATTATTGCCGAGCAGATCTGAATTGTTCAAATTGGTATAAATTTTTAAATGGGAACATCTGGACCTGAGGATAATTGATTCACCCCCCCCCCCCTAGTTATTCTAAATTCATTCTAAAAAATTAGTGATCTATATAAACAAGAAGACTTTTAATCATTAAAACTTTTACTTAATGATATTAACATTTTCAGAAGATCTTAGGACAGTGTCAACACCATTAGATAAGATAACCAAGAGATTCAAGATACAAGTATAACACCATGACACCAACATTTGAGTGGAAAACCCTTAAAGGTTGAAACCCCACCACAATCAAATTTTATATAAGGCCTCATTGGAAAACTTTAGAGCACCAACTCTAGGAGCACCAACCCCTTAAAGATTTAGAAGCACCCACTTCAAGGAGCACCAACCCCTTACAGATTTAGAAGCACTCACTTTAAGGAGCATCAAACCCTTACAAAATATTTGAATGGATTAAACAAGATACAGAGGAATACTCTATTTTACTACAATCCAATCATCATAACCTAACACCCTTCACCCTCATTCAAATCTGCAATCATAACCTTGTCACAATTTTTTGTAATCTGTGACAAACACTTTCTATGAGCATGAAAAGATTCAAAATCCATCACCTCACAATTAGACTTGGAATTATAGCATTGATATTCTTCTATACATCTTCATATTCAAACCCTCATTAATTTTTTATGATCGGACATCACTTCATTATAAGATTAAGGACAGTCATCACAACAATAATATAATTATATTACCATTCTTCTCATATCTTATTTGAATTTCCATCACATAAAGTGAATAGTTACAATTATGTCTACAATAATACGATGACATGTAACTGATTGAATGTTTGATAATGTTGACTTGAAGATGATGCAAGACATTAAATCAGTTAATGGTTTGTATTGTCATTGATGTCAACTTGATATCATCTATACGGTCATGTACAAAATGCCAAAGACTTCAAAGAATCAATGGATTAATGATTATGCTTTTAGTAATGCATAAAATTCAAGTATTCACTAAGTGACAGACAACACTGTTGCCCAATTTTCCATTCTGAGCAAATTGGCCTAGTCTGTCCTGTCTGGCTTTTCTCTGTCATGGTTCCTAGGTCTTGGCTATGCTTAAACCCCTGAAACCCTCAGTCTTTCATGCAAATGATGTAATAAACCCTAAGCCTTGGCTCATTTTATTTCAGCGTTACTTTTTTAAGTCACTTATGGCATGTGCTATTTTCAAGTCGCTTGATCGCTTCAGCCTGGGCGAATATTCTTTTTCTTCTCCCAACTCTGTGTCTTCCTTGTGTCGCGTGGTCTCTTAATACTTTGGAATATTCCTTCTGTGTCTTCCGACTTGGCTCCTCTCTTCAGTCGCATTATCGCCAGACCTGTGTTAAGCCTTTATGAAAAGTGGGACCCTCTCAGTCAGTCGGGTAATCGCAAGAGCCTCAGCGAATATTCTCTTTTATCTCCCGACTTCTCTTTTCACTTTGTCGCTTAGTCTCGTGACCCATTGGAATTTTCCCTAAATGTCTCCCGACTTAGCGTTGTTCTTTGGTCGTGAGGTCGCCAGATCTGTGTTACAAGTCACATAAAGAATGGGGCCCGCCCTCAGTCGCTTGATCGCGTGAAAAGTTCAATAGTTGATGAAGTGTCTCCCGACTTCGCGGCTGCCTTTGGTCGCGTTGTCGCTAGAACCATGATGATGACTCAGCTTCCCCAGTGTACAAAAGATGAACCAGTGGCCGTGTGACAGATGGCATAGGACGTATGGATGTGGGCCCTCAGTCGGGTGATCGCCAGACGGAGGAAATGGGTCACGCGACTTCGAGACTTGGTATCTTTGCCCTCAGTCGTGTGATCGCTAGATAATTTAAGGGTAGGCTCAGTTATTAGGCGATTAAATGATAGCTGTCCGATGCAAAGAATAGATGATCTAACGGCGGACGCGTGGTCGGGTGATCAAAGTGCCCTACAGAGAAAGTTCTCCCGACTCAGCGCCTTGGGGCAGTCGGGTTGTCGCTAGAAAGGAAAAAGGGCACGTGCTTCAAGTTAAAGATAAAGACTCAGGATCACCCGACTCAGCGACTAGGGGTTGTCATGTTATCTTGAGAAGAGGCATGAGCATCTGGCGATCAGGCGACAAGCCATGATGGTTAAAAGGTAGCAGTTAGGTGCTGGGTCGCTAGAGGAATGGTGAGTTAAGAAAATCTCCTCGCGACTTCGATTTTACACAGTCGGGATGTCGCCAGAAGTAACTCAGGTTGGCTAGGGGTTAGGAAAAGCACAATATCGCTAGGTCGTGAGATATAACCATGATTAAAGACTGAGTTCTATGACTTAGAGACTAGCCCTTGTCGCGTGGTCGCCTGATTTGAATTTGAAATTATGGTGGCAGATTTGGCACTGTGAACGCTCGACAGCTATGGTTTCTCTGTGCTCGTGTTCCAGATTTGATCAGAGGGGTTTCTAGTCACAAGGGTCATGCACAGAGCAGTCTGCCGACATTTGGGTAGTTTTGTTTCAATGACGGTGGACAGGATGAGTTTCAGTGTGTTGCAGGAAAGAACAGAGTTATGACTGAGTTTCCAAAAGTACCAAGAGAAAGGAGAAGAAGTCTTAGGCGGTGATAAGGAGAACACTTGGCCATGCACTGTTCATGGACAAGAGAGGTAGTTATTGCAGAGAAGTATAGGTGAACAGGTGTGCATGACTATTCAGACTGAACATAAGTGCTGCTAGCCATCGTTTAACAAATCTGATTCCAAGTGCCAGATCGAGAAGGTCAGGAAAATATCCATGAATATCTGTTTTGACTCGGTCATTCTCCACTGCTTTCTCTCTCTCTTTTCCTCTCTCCTATGTTTTAGGGTTAGGGTTTTCCATGA
>MU227313.1:867598-888334 GCA_018584345.1 Thuja plicata | reverse complement strand
ACCTATTCTGTCTCTAGGTCTTTTGTAGGGTGGCGTGGGTAGTACCGGCCCCCATATATTGTATTTTATTAAAGCACAGTGAAATAGGGTTAGGGTTAGAGAGTTGTATAAATAGGCAAATCGACCCGTTTCCAAGGGTCGGTGAAATTCATGATTTTGTTGTCCATAAGAAATAGCAAAGTGATTTATGATTTTAGTTGCGGAGCTCAATGCTCCATTGTTCTGTTCTTGGTAGTTAGATGCTCCCCTGGAGCCACCATCATATCACGCACCAGTGCTTGCTGGACTAAATATTAATGAAGAAGGAAGGATTCTTGGCAATGATGTTGTTAGCGTCCCTGCTTCTGAGTTAATGGTATTTCATGTTTTAATGTTCTGTATGTCCTTTACTCTGATATGTTAAAGTAGATTAACGACCTCTTTATTTCCGCTACTGATAAAATGCTAACTGATGGTTGTGTATTTCTTCAGTATTTAGTGTAGTCTTTCAGAGTATTGTTTATGTTCTGGACATTTCAGCATGACTGTAGTTAGATAAACGTTTCTAACCCTGCAAGATCTTTTTCATTTTATTTGCTAAGTGTAGAATGCTCCGGGAAAACCTTACTATACCGAATCTCCGGAAGAATGAGTTGAAGTAACCAGCTATCCCCCTCGAAAATAGTCACCTCTCCCAACTGAGCCCCGCACCGTCGTGACCCGACACCCAGGTGCTTGAAGGCCCGGAGGATTCATTTCCCCCGAACAACCTTTGCAGGCGGAGTTGGCCGATTTCCCCGGAACCCGGTGACAACTTATGACTGTTGGCAGACCCGGTCAGCAAAACCCCATCAACATACTGCTAATAGCTTCCTTCTCCCTTACTCTAGGGTTATTATGTCTTCTCTTCAACTTATCTTCTACCCTTAATGCATACTGATAAGCATCCTCAACTAAATTAATCCTCAACATACTCATCTCATCCTGAATGTTAAATCTCAGACCATTGACATACATATCCACCTTCTCCTTTGATACCTCTCATTGTACATATCTGATAGTCATCTTATAGAACTCTTCGGTGTATTCCTTTACACTCATGTCTTCCTGCTTCAAGTTCTACAATTTCTTAAAAAATCTAATTCATAATCCTCAGGGATGAATTTATCTTTCAACATAACAATCATTATCTTCCATCTAGTGATTTTTTGTTCACCATGTTTGATGCAAGGAGGGTATGGAGAACAAGGGCCCAAGGCACTCCCAACTATCCAAACCAACTTGTAGAACAAAATGGAAGAAAAAACACCACAAGGGAGAGAAAAAATAGCAGAAATTATATTAATTCATCAAACTCATTACATGCCAGGCTATAAGGCCTTCCTGGTTTCATCCATATATAACTAGATGTTTACAGAATAATCTTGATACATGCAAGGTAACAGACCTGTGATCTGAATCTGCTAACCCTTAATCATCTATCCAAGAACTTCTACCTAATCAACCAATAGAAAACCAAATATATACAAGAGTCCACCAAAGAGGTCAGCACTCAGATCCTAAAAATCCAACATATAAAATAGTAAAGACCCAGATTTAGGTCCACACACATCCCAATGAGAGAGAGATCCCACATTAATTACGCTATAGAAATTAAATGCAGAAGTTGGCCAAAAGATCCAACATCAAAATAAACAACTCGGTAAGAAGTCGACCGAGCAATAGGAACAACTTGGTGAAGGCCAACCAAGAAACAACAATGACTTGGTAAGAAGGTAACCTAGCAATAGAAACAACTCAGTGAAAACCCAACCAAGCAGCCAAAACATTCACTGAGACCCATCAGTAAAGAAAGACAAGAAGTAATCGAGAAACAACAGTTATCAAGCACTTTACCAAGCAGCCTCCAACAATGTACTAAACTAAAATAAACATATTTTTGGTTGATCAAGATTGCCAAAAACCCAAGATTCTCCTGCATCAGACACCTGGGGTTGAAAAGAAATGATTCTTTGAATCATGTGTCAGGTACAAATTGAATTGCATCCAACTTAGATTGAGAAATACAAAATGAGTCCTCCACCGATTTGTTCTTACATTTTATCAGATATTCTATGTATTCCTTTCCTCTTGTACTTCTGCTAACTCTTTGTTTCAAAATCTTCTCAATTTCCTCTATTTGTTTCTTAGGATAATCACTTGGTAGATTAAATGAGAGGGGTGGTGAATCAGTAATCTCCCAATTATCCTATAGTCCCAAATTCCTCTAGATGTTTATAAAAACAAATTCAAACATATAATTCAACTTGGTGAAATGTATTTTGTAATCTCAAACTTTAGTCAATAGTGTTTACCGAGCATCACTAAATTAATACTGTAATTACCGATCAATGTCAATAAAGTAAACTGTAAAGAAAAATAACAATCCAAAACATTCATGCACATTGACCCATAAATTTTTAATGTGGAAACCCTGCTAAGGGAAAACCCACCTGGGACCGGTTACCCAAAATATTTCACTCTTCTAAAGTGAGCTCGGTGAAGAGCCAACCCTCTTAAAGGTTATAATGCACATTGTTAAATGTGACCTGGTTAGAGGATTTAAAACTAACAGTTCTCTCTTGACCATGCATTCACTATGGGGTCAACAAGAAAACACTCAACATTCATTAGAATGTCATAGTAAGGACTTTCACATCCTACTCGGTTAAGAGATTTATCTGTAACAATGGTTAAACTGATACAGTAATGATCTAATTCAAATACAACTTTGCTTTGTATATTTTTAGATCTATGCTAAGTACATAATACCTCTGATCAATTTGTTCACTTCATTTCATCTCATACTTCATACTCTATTCTGCTCGATAATGCTCTTTCCTCTATTGTTCGGTGATGTCTGCAAAAAATGCTTGATTCTGTCTTTAACCAGTTTGATCAGTCATGCATAAACTTTGCATGTGCACATCAGGTGTGATTCAAAATTAATCTCTTGTCTTGTATATAGACATCATAGCTCATTTAATTTCCATCCTTTAGGTTTTTTCGCTTAATCTCCATCGTTGATTTTTCTGCTTAAACCATCCTCGTCAGTTGTGTTAAAAACATGTTTCAACCTTTGTCGTCTGATCTTCCTTGAGTTTTCATAACTGTTTGATCAACATAAAAAACTCTATCTTTTACCTTGAAATCATCAATTGCTAGCTCAACATTCTAGTAAGCCTTGGTTTGATTAAATTTCTTGGGCAATACTGTGTTGTGTCAGCGATCCCTAGTTGGGTTATCACTGTGCTCGGTATACATTGTGTTTTACTCGGTGTTCACTGTCTCTCGGTGTATACAAAATTATTCATTTGCTGACCACATAAACATTTTTTGTTATAGATCTTTAATCCATAACAAATGTTTTCCACCATAATGATACTCAAATAAGTTGACATCAATGACAATACATTAACTGATAATGTTTATTATCACATCTCTAACTCGGTTGACTATCAACAAATGACTTCAAACATACAATCAGTTGTAGTTCATAAATCTCTCCCTTTGGCATTGATGGCAACACAATATGAAATATGCAATATAAGAATCCCATACAGCAAATACCAAACTTTTGTTCTACAACTGCAATAATTTTGTAGCTCTCCCTAGCTTGAATATATAAACAGTTTCAGCATTAAAAACTTACCATGCAGACTCCCTCTACATATTTGACTCTTCTATTCTTGAATCACTTTGTAGATAGATATGTCTCTCCCTTTCTCTTTTCTCCCTTTAGTGGATATATATTTCATTGATCATTATCTCCCTTTAGATATTTCATTGAATCTCTCTCCCTTTAACAATAATGCCAAAAAGAAATATGTAGCTCTTTAGTAGCCAAAATTATCTCTGGTGTTCGGTGTAGTAGGTACCTTGTAGTGTACTGATATGTCTGTGTCAGTCCATTTCAGCTTTGCATCAACATGATTGATATTCTGATTTCATGTAGGTTGATGCAACCTCCTAGTCAGCTTAGTGACCAATAGACAAGAGATGAACCCCTAGTATACCTCTCAAGTACTCAAAAGTATCCTTCGGTAAGGGTTTAGTGAATATTTTTGCAAGTTGTTCTTTTGATTGTACATATTCTAGTATCACTTGTTTATCTTGTAATTGTTCCCTCAAGTAGTGATATTTGATAGATATATGCTTTGTTTTTGCATGCATCACAGGATTCTTTGAAATAATTATAGCACTTGTATTATCACAGTAAATTATCATTGGGTCACTGATCTCTTCTTTCATTCCTTTCAATAGTTGTTTTATCCATGCTATGTTCGAACAATTTGCAGCAACATCAACATATTTTTCTTCTACAGTTGACTGAGATATGCATCCTTACTTCTTGCTTATCCAAGTAACTAATCTTTCTCCAATAAATAATGTCCTACCACTAGTGTTCTTTCTATCATCTATTTTCTCAGCCCAATCAGCATCAGTATAAACTTTCAGTTTGAACTTTCCTTCTCTTTTGTACCATAGTCCATAATCTTCAGTATTCTTCAGATATCTAAAAATTCTTTTTACAACTGTCATATGTGATTATCTAGGATTAGCAGAAAATCTTGCAACAATTCCAACTGCATGTGCAATGTCAAGTCTTGTGTGTACAACATACGTCAACTTACCAATCATAGATCTATACAAAGTTTGATTTACCTTAGGTGTCTTGTCTTCTTTTGTCAATTTGCATCCTATCACCATAGGTGTTTTGACTGGTTTAGATTCTTCCAGTCTGAATGTCTTTAGTACTTCCTTGATGTATTTTGATTGAGTAATGTAGATACCTGCAGTTTGTTGTAAAATTTACAATCCAAGAAAAAATTTGATCTCTTCAAACATTGACATTTCAAATTATTTCCTCATTTCATCAACAAATGAAGTGCATAGGTTATCAATACCTCCAAATATAATATCATCAGCAAATATTTCTGCATTAAGAGTCTTATCATCATTTCCTCCTTTCAAATACAAATTGTTGTTATCACTTGTTCTAATAAATCATATTATTATAAGATAGGAATGTAATATTTCATACCATGCTCTCGGTGCTTGTTTTAATCCATATAAAGCTTTGTGTAACTTACATACCATGTTTGTCTGATCAGGATCAACAAATCCTTCAGGTTGTTTAATGTATACCTCTTCTTCCAGTATTCCATTCAAAAATGTAGACTTAACATCCATCTGATATACTTTGAATCCTTTATATGTAGCGTATGAAAGTAATATTCTTACCCCTTTAAGTCTAGAAATGGGTGCAAACGTTTCTCCATAGTCAATTCCTTCTTCTTGTGCATACCCTTTGCAAACTAATCTTGCTTTATTTCTAGTTATATCTCCATTCCCATTCAATTTGTTTTTGAATATCCATTTGGTGCCAATGACATTTTTATCACTTGGTCTCAGTACTAATATCCATGTCTTGTTTTTCTGTATCTGCTCAATTTCCTCATTCATAGCAGTAATCCATTCTTCATTTTCTAATGCATCTCTAACATTCTTAGGCTCAAATTAACAAATTAAACATGTGTTGTCTTTCAACTTACTTCTTGTCATCATGCCAACTCTTTTATCTCCAATAATCTAATTTTGTGGAAGATGTCTTCTCACATATTTTGTAAGTACAGGTTCAATTATTTGTTCTTCATTATCTTCTCTTGTAGGTTCATTGTGTTCTTGTTCATGATCTTCAGTTTCAGCATTTTCCTGATTCTCGATCTGTGCTATCTATTGCCCGGTGACATTACCTTATTGCATGGTAACGTTAGGCATCTGCGTCAGTATAGTATCAGGTTCTTCCATGTAGACAAATCTACTATAATCTTTCGATTCTTTCATGTTGTCTTCATCATTTTTCTCACCAAATTCATCAATTTTCACATTTGCACTTTCAATGATTTTGTTAGATGTCTTGTTCAAACATTTGTAAGCTTTACTCTTAGTAGAATATCTAAGAAATATTCCTTCATCACTTTTTGAATCAAATTTACCATTTTGATCATCTTTTAGAATATAACACCGACTACCAAATATTCCAAAATAGCTCACATTAGGTGTATAACCATACCATAGCTTATAAGGTGTTTTGTTTGTATCTTTCTTCAGTTGGACTTGGTTTAGTGTGTAAACAACAGTGCTAATTGCTTCTCTCTGGTATGTTTGTGCAACACTCTTTTCAATCATCAGTGTTCTAGCACAATCTACAATTGATCTATTCCTTCTTTTAGCAATTCCATTCTGATGTGTTGTCCTCAGTGTGGAAACTATATTTTGATCCCATACTCATTAGAAAAGTTAGTGAACTCATCATAAATAAATTCACCTCCTCTATCAGATCTCAAGCACTTTAGTTCTCTACCAGTTTCTTTTTCCACTTTAGATTTGTACCATTTAAACATCTTAAATGCTTCAGATTTTTCTTTTAGGAACATGACAATCATCATTCTAGAGTAGTCATCAAAAAATAAAATAAAGTATTTGTCCTCATAATAGCTCTGTGTTCTCATTGGTCCACATAGGTCTATATGAACTAACTCCAAAATATCATTATATGAAAAATTCTTGCTCTTGAAACTAGATTTTGATATCTTTCCCATTTGACAATTTTTGCACATTACATGGTTTAATTTAGATAAGCTCGGTAAGCCTCTAACTTTTATTTTCTTACTAATCTTAACCATGTTGTCAAAATTTACATGACAAATCCTTTTATGTGATAACCATATATCTTCATTCTTTGCCAATAAGCAAGTAGTTTCAGCAGTGTCAAGATAGAATAGGTTACCTTTTGATTGTTCACCAGTGTCGATCAACTTTCATGTTCTTGTTACTCTAATTAAGTATTGAAGTTGTCATTAGTATTCAAGCACTCAATATGGATAATCGGTAATAGAGTCACAAACAAGACAGTTGGTATAGTCACCAAAGTACAGATTTAACCAAGAGCACTAATCACGCCTAGAGTTAATCGAGTGCAGTGATACCGAACCAGACAAACTTTACCAAGCAGTAGACAACACCAAGCTACATAGTTTAACCGAACAACAGTATAACTGAGATACAAATACTACACTAAGCACCAAGAGATAACATTAATCGAGTGGACCAAAGGCCATATAAAAGTTTGTTATGGCACATTATTCTATGTAAAAACTTTTTTTTCCGACCTAGATAACGGTTTACAAAGATCCAGGAGAGCATTAATTATTGATTCATGGAATTAATTGTTTATATCTCCTATGTTAGATGATCAAGGTAAATTATGTACACCATTGATCTTAGGTTAGGGATGTAATTGTAAAGCCCTACTTAGGTCATAAAGTTTGATATATAAATGTATAGATATCAATTTAATAATGTATGTTGATCAAGTAATGATCAAGTAGCCGCCATACTACAGACATCAGAGATCAGACAAGGGATTTTAAGGACAGAGACTACATTGCAGTAATTAGTTTTTAGAATAGAAGCAAGGATACCGAGCATAATAGAGCAGAAGGTATTATCATTCACATTGAGGTGATATGTTTTGTATGTACTTAATGGATCCGTATCAAGAATATTGAGATTTTATAAGTTTCATATCAAAATTTTGTTACTCTCTAACAATTGTAATAGACCCCCTAAATCTCTTAACAGAGTGACTTAACCATCTTTTTGTAAATCTCTTAACTGAGTGATACATACTTTGTGTTGCTAAATTAGGTACAAAAATCCACCAGTCATTGGTATGTATTTACTTGCATTTTCTTTCAGTGACTCATCTTCCTTAGTTAGCTTACAACCGGTAACAATTGGAGTACATACCGGTTTGGAATTTTCCAACACAAACTTCTTTAAAAATTCCTTGACATATTTGGACTAAGAAATGAAAATACCTTTGCTTCTCCAATTTACCTACAACCCAAGAAATAAATTCAACTCTACTATCATAGACATCTCAAACTCCTCCTGCATCTCTTCTACAAATATTTTACACAAATCATCCTTGCCTCCAAAAATAACATCATCAACATACACAAAAATAATTTCAATATGATATGAATATTTCTTGTAATACAGATTGTTGTCGATAGAGCCTTTTTGAAACTTTTGTCTAATCAAATATTTGTCCAAGTTTCTATAATAGGATCTCGGTGCCTACTTTAGACCACACAATGCCTTCTTCAGTCTACATACTACTTTTGGTTCTTATTTTGATTTGAAACCTTCCATTTTCTCAATGTAAACTTCTCCCTTCAACTCTCCATTCAAAAATGTTGATTTCACATCCATCTGATAAACCTTGAAATCCCTGTGCTCCAAATGCCCAAAATATTTTGATTTCCTCCATCTAAGAAACATGAGCTTAACTCTCATCAAATTCAATTCCTTAAATCTAATTATATCCTTTACAAATTAGTCTTTCCTTGTTTCTTATCACTTTACCATTCTCATCCAACTTGTTTTGGTACAACCACTTAGTACCAATCAAATTCTTCTCATTCTGAGCAAGTTCTTCCTTCATAGCATTTACCCAATTTAGATTATTACATGCTTCTTTTATAGATTTAGGTTGAGCTACTGAAAGTAGAAACAACAAAGCATGGTATCATGTTTCTCTGCTTATAGTAACAACTATATTCTTATCACTAATAATCTGATTCTCAGAATGATTTCTCTATACATACCTTAGTTTCTTAGTTGTAGATGTTGGTGTCAATTAATTTTCATCCTCTTCTTTCTCTTTATATTTTCCTTTGTCTTTTGTATCATATTCATAATCAATATGTTTCTCAGGTGACTTCTGAAAATCCTCATCAACCTTCACATTTGCACTTTCCAAAAAAAAATCAGTCTTTTGTTGTAACACCAGTAAGCCTTCATTTTTGTAGAGTACCCCAAAAATATACCTTCATCTGCTTTGTTGTAAAATTTTCCAAGATTGCCTTCATCTTTCTGAATGTAACATTTGCTTCTGAAGATTTTGAAGTACTTAATTGTAGGTGCTCTTCCATGCCATAAATCATATGATGTCTTTCCATATTTCTTTCGGTATTGAACTCTGTTTTGTAATATACATAGAAGTATGTATTTCTTCTCTCTAATATATTTCCGGTAGAATCACTTCCTTCAACGTGGCTCTTGCTTCCTCCTAAATTGTTTGGTTCATTGTTTCCACAAATATCAGTGTGCACTAACTCCAGTAAAATAGTATAGAATAGTCTTTTTCTTTGAATGATTCTCTTCTCTTTTTTCCTTCTTAATATCCTTTACACATCACATTATCTAGTTTTCATAATCTAGGTAAGTATCTCACTGCTCGAGATGAACTTATTATTACCAATTTATCAAAGTTGATGTGACACATCTTCCAGTGCCAAAGCCAACTATCATCAACCTGTGATAGAAAATAATATCCTTCTGAAGTCTCTTCAAGATGGTACATGTTACTTCCTGTTCTTTTACCAACTCCAATCACATCTCTAGATCTCTTCCTAATTTTACATCCTTCATTCTTGAAAATAACATCATATCCATTCTCACACATCTGCCCAACACTTAACAGATTATGATGCAAACCCTTCACATAATAGACATTTTTCAGTTTTATTTTTTCCATCAAAAGTACTAGACCCTCTACCAACAATGTAAGCAACCTTATCATCCCCAAATTTAACAAGAACACCATCATACTTATCAAGTGAAACACACTTACTCTTCTCTCCAATCATATGATGAGAACAACCATTGTAAATTAACTATTCATTTTTCTTTCTAACATCATCATCAAACTCAACACAAACATTAGAAATATCAATTTCATATTTCTTATCCTCTTCAACATAAAACAAACAATCTTTTGTTTCTGACTCATCATCTGAAATACTAGCATCTTCATCACATAGTAACACTTATTATTGAACTTCTTAAATTTATGTTTAGGACCCATCTCTAGACATCTAGTAGCCAAATGACCAATTTTACCACATCTAAAACATTTCAAAGGAATTATACCTTTGTACTTGTCGATACCTTTCTTTAGTCTTCTTGCAAATTTTTCTTAAAATTCTTCTTCATCGTCACCGTCAAGATCTTCATCTAAGTTAGTTGCCTTGAAAACTATTTATAATCTGCTCTTTTCTCTCCCAAACTTTCTTATCTCAAATGTGGTCAAGGTGCCAAATAATTATTCTTTAGTGAACTTATTTGGATCATACACCTCCTCAATTGTTGAGATGTTATCAAAGTAACTATCTAGTAACGTCATCAAGATTCTTTCCATGAAATCCTCATTGGTAATAGTTCCTCCTTGGCTCCATTCACTGCATTCTCAACTCACTGAAAATAAATTTTAATATCCTCACCATCTTCCATTCTCAAATTGTCAAAGTGTGTCTTAGTTGTAAGCTTCTTACATAACTTAACTCTATCATTCCCTTCAAAGATCCCTTTCAAATTTTCCCAAACTTCATAAGTAGTCTTCAAAGAAATAAATTTAGCTAATTCAGTCTTTGATAAAGCACTAGTGATAGCATACCTTTATTTTTATTCTCCTCATATGCATCGGTCTCATCCTGAGTGTTAATATCATTCTGAGGAAATACATACTTTGTATCCACATGTTTCCAGATCTTGTAACCAACTGAAACCAAAGAACCTTTCATCTAATCTTTCAATGAACCATATTATGATCCATCAAATGTGGGAATGTTCAATTTAAGTTCCATTGGATCTTCCTCAAGTAGTTAATCTCTTCAATGAGGAGCCAAGTTATGATACCAATTGTTGAATAGGATAAATAATTGAGAGGGGGGTGAATCAATTATTCCCACAGAATATACAAAACTTTACTCTTTCAATAAACTATTATACAATAGTAATAACAACTTTTGATATTTTGGTTAAGCACAAAAAACATCCACAAAAAAGGTAAACATGTAAACACAGGAACACCAAGATTTATGTGGAAAACCCAAACTGGTAAAAACCATGAAGAGGATAATTCTCATCAAAATGTAAATACCAGATAAGGTGATTTGTACAAAGGCTCACTACAGGTAAGGCTCATTGCTAGTTGGGATAACTACCCTTAAATATGAAAAAGGCTCACTATTGATACAAAGAGGATCACTACCAAAGTATTTGAAACAAAATTAAATCCACCACTAAGATCAATGTCACCAACAATTTGTCACGCACATGATCAAAAACACATAGATCTCCAAAAACATATTCACAATCACTTTGCATACTATAAAAACATAAGCCACACAAGCAACAAGAATCCTTGCCCTTCTTATATTGCTTGATTCCATCAACCATGTCGGCCAAACTCAATTTAAAATAGGTCACACCAATACATTCCCATGGTGGTAAGGAATGAAATGTGGACTACATCGACTAATACAACTTGCCTCACAAATTCCAACACACAATACCATCTCCAAAGCCATTGGTTCCAATGCACATGATGAACATGTTACATAACAATGACTAGGAACGAACATGCTCTAGATAGGATCGACCCAAACAACCGATCCACCAAATGTTGCACAAAACATAGAACCACCACCAAAAGAGAAATATGTCGGTGAAAACTTCTACCAAGACATACATCCTATTGGTACAACAACCAATCCACCAAATGTTGCACAAAATATAGAACCACCACCAAAAGAGAAATATGTCGGTGAACACTTCTACCAAGACATACATCCTATTGGTACAACAAATGACACCACCAAGACTATCGGTACACAACAACGAATACAACTAGAACATGAAAATTCATAGGATATGTTGACATCAATGAAAACATTATGAATAGAATTAGCTTCACATTCTAACAACCTTAATTTCCTCCAACCTCCAATATTATCTTGTTACATTCTAACCATCAAATGTAGCATTCGAAGGATCTAAGGTCAACTTATGTGTAATATAGATGATAAGAGGACAATAAATATCTATTATTAAATGTAAATAATATGTGTCAGGCTCACCAAAAATGGACCTTTTTCAATATGATCAATTTATCCTTATAACAATTTATGCCTTTGTGTAGTTTCTAGCATGCAGGAAATAATGTCTCCAAATTTAAAACTAAAAGAATCTTAGAAAAAAAATAAACCACCTACCACAACTACTCAATTGAAAAATACCAAATACTATCCCTCTTCACTCTACCTTTTTGCTCACCTTCATAAGACAAAACAAAAACTTACAACCATAAATGAATTTAATATAGTTCAATTTAAACCACTAACTTGTCTTTGTAAATTTGTATGCCTTTGTGAATGTTTGTATAGGCAAACATGAGAAACAAATTGAAATGGAAATATCATTCAACAACAAATTTTGCAAAATCCTTCTAGAAGTTCCTCTCTTTAGTTTTAAATTGGAGACAAAGATTTACAAAAAAACTTTCAAATCAAGCTGCGATAAAATCAAAACCACACAAATTGTAATGCTACCTTATCATAAATCACCACACATTTACAGTAGACTGGAGTTGTGGTAAAAATTGAAAATTGTACAACACTATCTTTACCATCACATTCAAACTCTAACCTTGTGTTTCCTAATGGATGCACAACAAGTCTTCACATGTACAACATTTGTAGGCAAACAAGAATAATTATGTCGTGATACCAATGTAGGCATGATGAGAAGATCAAATTTAAAGATAAAACAAACACAAAGAAAAAGGATAAACTATAATTGATATATTAATATTATGTTCCAATTACATTCAATAGATTGGCTTTATAAAGTAATTATTTCTCACGCAAAACTAACTTATAGGAATGAACTTCCCAACTAACCCAACAACAAAGTACTTAAATTATTACATGTAAACCTTATTTCCTAATAGATAAGTACAGTATATAGCCAAAAGGAAAGAAGATCATACGATTTCTTGATTTCAAATGGTTGGAAACATATCTGTCACAATATCCATAAAAGGGAAGTATAATTAAAAAGGACATTGTTTTAGGTTCGTCTGCCTAGGTCTGACTAGCCTGAAGTAGAGAGGTTTTTGATCAATCCCTTATCCTTGATCATAGGATGTTAATTTGTCCACTAATCAAAAGCTTTGAATATTAAAGATTGGCTATCTCTTAGTTTTTAGGAAATCAATTGGGAACACCAATAGGCCAAACTAAGGTCTATGCATTGCAATTGTAAAAATAAGCCAAAATTTGAAAGTACAATTTCCAATCACATTTACTATAAATTGATAGCAACACTACAAAATACAAAAAAAAATCATTCAATTTTTAAAATAAACTGCACCTGAAAAGGAGTCTGTATGAACCCGAATGAGGCCTTAGAAGTTGCAAAAATGAGATTATGCAGTTTTCTGAAAAATTTAGACTCTGGAATCAAAAACCATTTGCACCAATGTGTAGTGCACACAATTCTACCCCAAATTTTTTATAAAAAAACTTTAAAAAAAGGAGTTTGAGTGACTGAGATATTGTTGTTAGAAGACACCTTTGTAATTATGATGCCTGAATCACCCCCATACCTCCAAACTTCAAATGAGTATAGATTAATCCTCTAATGTGTGATTTGGATGAAACAAAAGTTGATCTTGGGGTTTCTAGACCTCTTCAATGCAATGCCAAGCTTTGATTTGCACCAACAAGCTCCAATTTTGTTCTGCAATAAAAAGCCACAAAGAGGACACCCCAAAATCTACCAAAAAATGCACTCAAATCTCTCAAAATACTATCCAATGGTACTCAACAAGCTCTGATGCCATGTGATATTTGGCTATGGAGGTAGCCACCCAAGACTAAAGGAAATGGAAAGTATAATGACAATAGAGAATGAATATGACAAGAATAAACTATATTCCTATAAAGAATACAATATGGATTGACTCAACTAGAATATTTAAATAAATATTACATACGATGCCAATTGGTTATATAGCCAAGGTGAGTATGAAGGAGTGAATGAGACAATAACAAGTGTTGGTGTCACATTTCATGATAATCAATATGAACAAATATAACCCCACAAAGGGTGGATAGGTAATAGTGTGATAACACCACAAAAGGTGGATCACACACTAAAGGTGGAATCGCATGTCCACTAAAGATGGATCACCCTCCAAAGGTGGAGTCACATGTCCACTAAATATGAATAACCCTACAAAATGGAAAATTCCATCCACTATAAGTGGATGTGATAATAACATGATAAGTCCACATAAAGTGTAAATGCTCTAACTACTCCAATGTAATTCCCTAAGGCCCCATTTGGTAATGGGAATTAGACTCAAATTAGAAAATTTCTAATGTTGAATTTACCAAATACGTTGTTTGGTAACGTCAACCAGAATTGGAATTGAGCATTTTGAATTCCCATTTTGGCATATTTTGGGAATTTGAATCTTCTTCTTGAAAAGATGGAATTGAAATTACAAATTCCAATTCTGATTTTTTTAAAGCCAAAGTTTATAAAATTTTCAGGTCCAAGCATACAATTGGTGAAACTAAAATCTTCTACCAAGTTCAAATTCACTGTAAATCTTGAACAGATAATCAAATGCCTTGTTCTCGACTCCTTTCCTATAGTCGTCAAAATAGCATCTATAATTGAATGTTGACCCGCAAATCTTACATTGCCCTTGGCCCCAATCTGGTTCATCATCTTCTAGTTTGTGAAATAACTTTTAATATCCTCACCATCTTCCATTCTCAAATTATCATAGTGTCTTTTAGTTGTAATCTTCTTAGATAACTTAACTCTATCATTCCCTTCATAGATCCCTTTCAAAATTTTCCAAACTTCATAAGTAGTCTTCAAAGAAATAAATTTAGCTAATTCAGTCTTTGATAAAGCACTAGTGATAGCATAACTTTCTTTTTCATTCTCCTCATATGCCTCGGTCTCATCCCGAGTGTTAAGCCCATTTTGAGGAAATACATACTTTGTCTCCACATGTTTTCGGGTCTTGTAACCAACTGAAACCAAAGAACCTTTCATCTGATCTTTTAATGAATTGTAGTATGATCCATCAAATGTGGGAATGTTCAATTTATGTGCCATTGGATCTTCCTCAAGCATTTAATCTCTTCAATGAGGATCCAAGTTCTGATACCAATTATTTAATAGGCTGAATAACTGAGAGCGGGGGTGAATCAATTATTCCCATGAAATATAAAAAACTTTTACCCTTTCGATAAACTATTAGACAATAGTAATAACAATTTTTGATCTTTTGGTTAAGCACAAAAAAGGTAAACAAGTAAACATAGGAACACCAAGATTTACGTGGAAAACCCAAACTGGTAAAAACCACGAAGAGGCTAATTCTCATCAAAATGTAAACACCAGATAAGGTGATTTTTACAAAGGCTCACTGCAGGTTAGGCTCATTTCTAGTTGGGATAACTACCCTTAAATATGAAAAAGGCTCACTGTCGATACAAAGAGAATCACTACCAAAGTATTTGAAACAAAATTAAATCCACCACTGAGATCAATGTCACCAACAATTTGTCACGCACATGATCAATAATACATAGATCCCCAAAAACATATTCACAATCACTTTGCATACTAGAAAAACATTATCCACACAAGCAACAAGAATCCTCACCCTTCTTATACTGTTTGATTCCATCAACCATGTCTGCCATACTCAATTTAAAATAGGTCGCACCAATACAATCATGTGGTAGTAAGGAATGAAATGTGGACCACATCGACCAATACAACTTGCCTCACAAATTCCAACATGAAATACCGTCTCCAAAGCCATCAGTTCCAATGGACATGAAGAACAAGTTACATAACAATGACTAGGACCGAACATGCTCTAGATAGGATCGACCCAAACAACCAATCCACCAAATGTTGCACAAAACATAGAACCACCACCAAAAGAGAAATTTTTCAGTGAACACTTCTACCAAGACATACATCATATTGGTACAACAACCGATACCACCAAGACTATTGGTACACAGCAACCGATACAACTACAACATGAAAATTCATAGGATATGTTGACATCAATGACAACATCATGAATAGAATCAACTTCACATTCTAACAACCTTAATTTTCTCCAACCTCCAATATGATCTTGTTACATTCTAACCATCAAATGTAGCATTCAAAGGATCTAAGGTCAACTTATGTGTAATATAGATGATAAGAGGACAATAAATATCTATTATTAAATGTAAATAATATGTGTCAGGCTCACAAAAAGTGGACCTTTTTCAATATGATCAATTTATGCCTTTGTGTAGTTTCTAGCATGCGGGAAATAATGTCTCCAAATTTAAAACCAAAGAATCTTAGAAAGAAACTAAACCACCTACCACAACTACTCCATTGAAAAATATCAAATACTACCCCTCTTCACCCCACCTTTTTCCACAGCTTCATAAGACAAAAAAAATGTACAACCAGAAATGAATTTAATATAGTTCAATTTAAACCACTAACTTGTCTTTGTAAATTTATATGCCTTTGTGAATGTTTGTATAGGCAAACATGAGAAACAAGTTGAAATGGAAATATCATTCAACAAAATTTTTTGCAAAATCCTTCTAGAAGTTCCTCTCTTTCTGTTTTAAATTGGAGACAAAGATTGCCAAAAAAACTTTCAAATCAAGTTGCGATAAAATCCAAACCACACAAATTGTAATGCTACCTTATCATAAATCACCACACATTTACAGTATATAAGAGTTGTAGTAAGAATTGAAAATAAATTTGGACAACACTATCTTTACCACTGCATTCAAACTCTAACCTTGTGTTTCCTAATGGATGCACAACAAGTCTTCACATGTCCAACATTTGTAGGCAAACAAGAATAATTATGTCATGATACCAATGTAGGCATGGTGAGAAGATCAAAGTTAAAGATAAAACAAACACAAAGAAAAAGGATAAACTATCATTGATATATTAATATTATGTTCCAATTATATTCAATAGATTAGCTTTATAAAGCAATTATTTATCATGCAAAACTAACTTATAGGAATGAACTTCCCAACTAACCTAACTACAAAGTACTTAAATTATTACAAGTAAACCTTATTTCCTAATAGATAAGTAAATTATATAGCCAAAAGGAAAGAAGATCATACAATTTCTTGATTTCATATGGTTGGAAACATATCTGTCACAATATCCATAAAAGGGAAGTATAATTAAAAGGATATTATTTTAGGTTCGTCTGCCTAGGTTTGACAAGCCTGAAGTAGAGAGGTTTTTTTATCAACCCCTTATCCTTGATCGTAGGATGTTAATTTGTCCACTAATCAAAAGCTTTGAATATTAAAGATTGGTTATCTCTTATTAGTTTTTAGGCAATCAATTGGGAACACCAACAGACCAAACTAAGGTCTATGCATTGCAATTGTAAGAATAAGCCAATTTTTGAAAGTACAATTTCCAATCACAATTACTATAAATTGATAGAAATACTATAAAATACAAAACAAATCATTCAATTTTTAAAATAAATTGTGCCTAAAAATGAGTCTGTATGAACCCGAATGAGGCCTTAGAAGTTGCAAAAATGAGATTATGCAATTTTTTGAAAAGTTTAGAATCTGGAATAGGAAATCATTTGCACCAATGTGTAGTGCAAACAATTCTAACCCAAATTTTAAAAAAAAAAACTTAAAAAAAAAGGAGCTTGAGTGACTGAGATATCGTTGTTAGAAGACACCTTTGTAATTATGATGCTTGAATCACCCCCGTACCTCAAAACTTGAAATGGCTATAGATTAAGCCTCTAATGTGTGATTTGGATGAAACAAAAGTTTATCTTGGGGTTTCTAGACCTCTTCAATGCGATGCCAAGCTCTGATTTGCACCAACAAGCTCCAATTTTGTGCTGCAATAGAAATCCACAAAGAGGAAACCCCAAAATCTACCAATAATGCACTCAAATATCTCAAAATACTATCTAATGGTACTCAACAAACTTTGATTCCATGTGAGATTTGGCTATGGTGGTAGCTACCCAAGACTAAAGGAAATAGAAAGTATAATGACAATAGAGAATGAATATGACAAGAATAAATTATATTCCTATAAAGAATACAATATGGATTGACTCAACTAGAATATTGAAATAAATATTACATAGGATACCACTTGGTTATATAGCCAAGGTGAGTATGAAGGAGTGAATGAGACAATAACAAGTGTTGGTGTCACATTTCATGATAATCAATATGAACAAATATAACCCCACAAAGGGTGGATAGGTAATAGTGTGATAACACCAGAGAAGGTGGATCACCCACCAAAGGTGGAGTCACATATCCACTAAAGATGGATCACCCTCCAAAGGTAGAGTCACATGTCCACTAAAGATGAATAACCCTCCAAAATGGAAAATTTCATCCACTATAAGTGGATATGATAATAACATGATAAGTCCACATAAAGTGTAAATGCTCTAACTACTCCAATGTAATTCCCTAAGGCCCCATTGGGTAATGGGAATTAGAATGGAATTAGAAAATTTCTAATGCTGAATTTACCAAATACGTTGTTTGGTAACGTCAACCGAAATTGGAATTGAGCATTTCGAATTCCCATTTTGACCTATTTTGGGAATTTGAATCTTCCTCCTGAAAAGGTAGAATTTAAATTACAAATTTCAATTCTCAACCAAAGTTTATCAGGTTCGAGCATACAGTTGGTGAAACTAAAATCTTCTACCAGGTTCAAATTCAGTATAAATCTTGAATAGGGAATCAAATGCCTTGTTCTCAAATCCTTTCCTATAGTCGTCAAAATAGCATCAACAATTGAATGTTGAGCCGCAAATCTTGCAATGCCCTCGGCCCCAATCCGGTTCATCATCTTCTAGTTCGTGAAAATATATGTGCATTCAGGGAGAAATTAATACTAACAACAATCAATATTGATATAAATAGTAAAAAAAATGCTCTGCTAGGGTTTCATGCGTATGGCGTCCTGCCTGTGTTTCTACTCTGGGCCATCCATCTGTCACACCGCATTTACTGCGGGATCTTTTTTGCATTAGGGTTAGCTTTTATTATGGCTCTAGCCAACTTCAGCCCAGCAGTTGATGCTGGTGCGCGAGTTGAAGCTTCAGATAGCCATGGTGCCTCCTCTAAACAAACGTCCCTGAAAGTTCATCCTGAAGGTCTTTCACGAGGTAACCCTGATATTGTTCTTAATCCACAGGATTTTGATTCTGCTTGTGAATGGTTAGAGAAGCATACATTGATAGGATATTTTGTGGGTCGTACTCCTCCTGAAAGTATCCTTAAAGATTGGGTCAACAAGAGCTGGACCCCGCATGGGGTTCATCTTGACGGTGTGCAAAACCTTACCAAAGGTTTTTTCCTTTTCCGGTTTGCCAACCCTTCTCATGCGGAAGCGGTTTTTAACCGTGGACCCTGGACTGTTAGGTCCTCCCTGCTAGTTTTTCAGAAATGGTCTCGAGAATTTACTGTCTTAGACGGAAAAAAACTGAGGGTTCCAGTTTGGGTCAAGTTCCCTAGCCTCCCTTTGCCATGCTGGCCGTTTATTGAGTCTATTGCTAAAACCCTCGGCAAGGTCATTGTCATGGAGCATGATAAATTTTTCAATGCCCATCCCCAGAAGCGGGTCTGTGTTAAGGTTGACCTTTCTAGGGACCTCAAGGACACTGTTGAAATTCATATTGGTGCTCTCACCATCTCTCAAAAGGTGCTTTATTTGAATCTGCCCAAAACCTATTATCGGTGTCAATCGGTAGAGCACAAGATCAAAGATTGCCCGCTGGCTACCCCTCGGGTGATACCTGCACCTAAAGAGGCACCAGCCAAAGCCACCGATGCTGGGAAAAAAGAAGAATGGACTACAGTTACGCGCAAAGGCCGGAATACCTCAGGCCCTAAGATGCCACCAGCCTCTGCTGCTGTGTTTCTGTCTCTGGATATGCCCATTGGTCATACTCCGCCAGTTGAGGTGCCACCAGTGGGGCCCTGTGTTTCTGTCTCTGGATATGCCCATTGGTCATACTCCGCCAGTTGAGGTGCCACCAGTGGGGCCCTTAGTTTCAAACCCTATCTCACAGGGGAAGAATCTAGCTGCAAAGCCATCCACTCCAGAAGTGGTGCTGGCGTCTCCAGTGGCTTCTTTGCCTACTTCCAGGGCTATGCGTAGGTCTCGCAGTCTTGATGGTCACATAGAAGACCCAGATAAAAGGCGGTTCACCTCGTCTGGAGAATTTTTCCCCAGCATTGGTTCCGTTCCAGCCCACTTGCAGAATAGCTTCTCCTCTCTTGGGGACGAGGAAGCCATGCAAGAGTTTTTATGATTTTTTTGTCCTGGAATGTGCGAGGTCTAACTGACCTCTCCAGAAAGTACTATGTTTGTGATACCCATCGCAAAATTCAGAATCTAGATGTGCCTTGTTTACAGGAAGTTAAAATTTCTGGGTTTTTGCTTAACTCTACCTGTCGTGTCATATGGCCGGACGGCATTGTCTTTTCCTCTCAGCACGAAGCTGGCAAAGGCGGTGTCATTACTATTCTGTCACCTCACCTTCATTCTTGTGTTGTTGCGCATGGATCTGACCCGATGCAACATGCAACCTGGATTTTGCTATCTCTGCATAATCATTCTTTTGGTGTAATTAATGTTTACGCCCCCAATGATGCTGTCGAAAGATCTCAACTATGGGTCTGGCTGGCAGACAACTTGCCTCCAGCTACT
>MU227313.1:794253-864343 GCA_018584345.1 Thuja plicata | reverse complement strand
TAACAAAGCTTGTATATGTAATAATGTTATGATGCAGATTCAAGTTCAAGCCAATAAAGTGGCTCTGGAAGTGGCTCACCTGCAGGAGCTGCTCAATCATTGGGGCAATGCTCCCTGCACTGTCGCTTGGGTTCCGTCGGATGCCCTTTCTGCTGAAGGTATGCCTCCCAGAGGCCACCGCCGCGGGCGCAGTTCTTCGGCGCGCCGCTCACACACTCCCCGGTCCCAGGCTCCTCGTCACCACTCCCCGAGGGGATGGCAGCCCCGCTCAGCTTCTCCGCCTCCTCGGTCTTCTGGGTGGTCGCCGGTGCTGGCGCAGTCTGCCCCTCCTGATGCTCCTGGTGCTCGTCGTGGTTGGGATTGGCCTCCTGCCACCTCTTCCAAGTATCCCTGCTTGGCTCTTGCAATGTCCCCGCCCAGGGCAGATGAAAAAGGAAAAGAAAAAGAGGATGATGATGGTTGGTCACTTCCCGACCTTCCTGTCAATCCCACTAAGCCGTGGGGATCGGATGATAAAGATCCACCAGCTTCTGCTACTGCTCTTGCTGCCTAATGGCTTTATGTTTTTTTGATGAATAGTTTTCATTTCCGGCTCTGCCGTGTGAACTCTGCGGGGTGATTTCTATGTCCCCCGACCCCTTTTTTGTGGATATGTAACTTTAATATTTTTTAACAGAAAAGGCACTATTCATAAAAAAAAATATTGATATAAATAGTTAAGATATAATTACAAGGCCAGGCAGATGGAATATGATAACCAACATTGTTAATCAATACCATAAAGAAAGACTGCAAAAGGTAGAAAGATTTGAAGGATTCGTTCCGTGCGCGGCTATTCTGAGCGCCATACTTCCACTTGTAATTCCCATAACATGTGAGAATAAAATTGTGTTCACATTGTTTTCTGGCATATGGAAATTACTTTACTACTAGTTGTATTTTGTGTAATCTTGGTTTCGTAAAAGCAAACTCATGTTAGTAGTTTAGGTTGGCTTGTTAAGTGGGCTATAATTATTGACTCTCTTTGAGGAATGCATATGTGAAACATGGCATGAGATGTGAAAATTCATGCTTGGGTTCATAGAGAAAGCATTAGAGGGCTTGATGTTTAAGGAGTGTTCATTGTAACTCTGTAAGTGATTTGTAGTGCTTTTTGGATTAATAATATAATGAAGTATGGATGGTTTAAGAGTCTATTTTTTTCTTTCATGAGGGTATATATTCTATTATCTTATGGCTTGTCTCTTTGATCCATGAATAATGGTGATTTTATAGACTTGTATGTATGCTTGTCTCTCATGGTTTACGTAGGAAATAGATTAAATGTAACTAGGTATGAGGAACTATTTCCTATTAAATGGTATCAAAAACATTTATTGAATCAAGCACGTGGGGAGCCATTAATTGATAAATAGAGAAGCATTGAAGATGAATATTCTTTTGAGAGAAATATTGTGGTTGGCCCTTATTCATGGGTTTTAGATCCTAAAAATGGATTTTTTGAGAAATCTTTTTTATCAACGAAGATGAGTGTCCTACTTCTAGCGAAAGGTATGAAAATACTTCAAATTTCTCACTTTCTATGTTACAAAAATCTTATTTTCATAGTGGAGATCATGCAAAAGGGGTAGATAATTCTCCAAAGGTTCAAAGTTGTGTGTACATAAGAATATGGGATGTAATTAAGAAGATGAGACAAACAAAGTCTGAAATTTTGAATGGGTGAAATATCAAATTTACAAAATCACTTCATGATGGAAATATGGCAACAAAAAAATGAGGCGGGGGGGGGGGGGGGGGNTGAATCAATTGTTAAAAAACTTAAATTTAGAAACCCTTATTTCTGATTTAATAGGTTAAACTTGCATATATAAATTAGAAACACATCCACAACACTTAACACCAAAAAAATTTGCGAGGAAACCCTGCTAAGGGGAAAACCTCGGTGGGGCTGAAACCCACAATATGACTATACCTTGTTAGAAGTATAACATATTATAAATAAGGAATGCACTTTCATTCAAGCACACTACCTAGAGATCACTGTTCAAAAATAAAACGGCTACAACCATAAGGAAGGCTCACTGTCTTATAAGATCACTACAATGATTGATCAGACTACAATCTAATTTTTTTGAATTGTATAATGACATCTACCTTATGCCTAGGTCAGTTCCAATGAAGCACAATTCATATATCTATCAAAAGCCTCTCTGCCTCCTATAGACGAGCAATTTAACCCTGAACAAATCTAACACACTTGCTCTCCAAGAAATCTCCCATATTCGCAATATAAAATTTTTCCCTAAATATATGCAATTCATCAACCTTGAAAAATAAACAAGGTTGGCTCAACCCCAATTTCAAAATGCAATTCTATGCACAAAAAATAATAAACCATATCTATGTAAGTTGACCAAACATAGAATGGATCCTTATCAACAACCTTGGGCATGTAACATGGCCATAAATCATGCCTCGAACATCCACACAATGTTTTATTGATCAAGTCGACCAAGAACAAAAAAAAATCACCACCAAATGAATTTTATTTCCAAATCCAATCACCATAATCGTTGTGGACCACCAACTCAACAAGAACACAATCCAAGAACATCTAAAGGCATCATGAATAGCACACAAACATCTGAAGCCACCAAAATCATCAAATTCACCGACATCTCTCATGTCGAACCTCAATAACACTATCATCATCCACTAATACACTTGAAAAATGCCTTGCAGACCCTCTAGACCATGAACCAATTGAGTTGAGAATACATCAGAATGTCCCAATCACATCCCACACATCCACAAACAATAATATCACCATGCAAAGAAATACTCACCACACTTTAGTAATACCGGCAACACTGACAAATAGTGTAAGAATCAGTCACCATTCCTCATCACGTAAACCTCTAATTCATCATGCAAACCTTTGTAGCTTGACATGAATCAACTACAAACTATCTTCAACACCTTCCTAATGTCCACAACCGCTAATCTTCACTTTTTGATGTCCACGTCCACTCTAAGAACACTGAGCATACTGCACCACTATCAAATAGATATGTTGGCATCCAATAATTACCTCTGCAGATATGTTGACATCAATGAAAACACATCCAACTTGCCAACACTTCATAGCTCAAGACTCTCAAATTCTAGTTGTATCAAAATAGCACATTGGACGCATGGCGACCTTATGTATGGAAAAGATTTTCAAATTTTCAGATTTTTTGCCTCTCTACATGCCAACAAAAAATTTTTGTCATCAAGAAAGGCATATAAATATAAGTGACAAAATGAGGAACACAATGTGCAGTATAAACTATCAGGTAGATTATTTGTTTCAAAATTCAATGTATCCTTATAAATAGAATCCACATGATGTTTTGAAGGTTAATATACAAAAGGGATCATTGTTAACTTTTCTTTTTTTATTTCATTTGGATTTGCATGAAATCTTTGATGTGTAGTAATCCCATGGTTAAGGGATAAGGCTCACAATTTATAAAGCATTCAGGGGATCCATGTGTCACTTTAAAGACAAAATTATTGGTGATAGTCAAAAGGAGGTCATTGACTTGAGGTGGTTGAACTAGGTCTTGGTAAGAAATGTTGGTCTCATATTGATATTCAAAATTGTATGATTAATTGTCCTTTGGTGATTTGGAAATCAATTTTCTCACAAAATGGAGATTTTATGAAGCGGGAGATACTAAAAAATTATAGCAACTTGGAGGCAATAAAATTGTTCATCATTTGGAGTGAACAAAATATTTGTAAAGACATCTAAAATCATAAGTTTAAAGGAGGCAATGAATTGTATCATTCATATCCTTTCCATGTATGAGAATGCAATCCTTGAGGCTTTGATAGATCTATAAAAGTAATCAATTCATGTATTGTGTTTTACATTTATGATTTATCACATCCTTTTTGTAGAATAACATGGTTTTTTAGGAATGCTAATTAGGGAGCAAATGTTGAAGTTTGAAACACAAGAACTAAAGGATCAAACAACAAATGAAAACACCTTCCACAAACAAGGGTAGCAAGAAAGATTTGCTATATTCCTCAAAAGAAGAAAATATTACAATATGCAAGAGTACATGATTGCATGATGAATTATAATGAAAAGATCAATTAATTTTATAGAATGTAATAACCCTAAAAATATGCAAAAGCTAACTTAAACTAAAAAATAGTAACCTAGAGCTAGATATGCAAACTAGAAGTGCATGATATGCACAATGTGTAAACTAGAGCACAACTAGATTATACTATCCTAAATTTAGGTTCAACTAAGTGAACTTAAGCTATAGCATGAATGCGCAAACATATGCTCAATTATGCATGATAATATGCATGGAAATATTATTGAGCATATAATGTGCATAACTAATTAATGTAGCATATGCAAATAGACCTACTGTAAAAAATATGCACGCTTTAACAACCCCCTTAAGTGAAACTTAGGGAGACATAAAAAAACTCTAAGCATAGTCTAATGCATGAATGAGTCCCAGCAACAAAAGGCCTGATTATGTACCCATGTACAGTGAAAGCCTCTCAAAATAGAGAAAAAAGGATAAAAATCACATGGGAAAAATCCCTCTCCAACAATGAGAGATGAACAATATGTAAGAAACATGAAATGAAAAAGGAAGGACTAAGAAGCCTCCAAGAAAATATGTCCCTGTTTCGCTGCTGCATAACCTCCAATAAAGCCACTATTCTTGTCCAACACTTGTTGATTGCATGTCCCATCTTGCCACAAAATCTGCAAGGCTCGCATGAATTCTTCTTTATCTTAGAGGGGGATTCACCAGACTAAGAAGTAGATGGAGTGTAATATCCCATAGTGACTAACTACAAGACCCCCACAACAAGAAAACACAAACTCATGCAACTAGATAGGCAATAAATCTCAATTAAAAAAATCTAAGATCAATATGTAATTGACGAAAACTCTACAAACAAGGGCCAAATATATGTGTAGAGGACATTAAGATCTTTACAATGACACGTGGAAGTCAAAAAATAGAGTCTGTTTACTCAAGTTATGGTCGTTGAAGCGTAAAACATAAGACTGACTTTGGATGTCTGGTATGAAAAAATAGAAAATAATATGAGAAATCTACCACCACAAATAGATCAGTATTTGAATCAACTTTCCAATGATAAATGGTTTGCCAAATTTCAAGTCCGTATGACAAAGTTATGGCCAAAAAATGAACAGCTACTCTATAAGGCTAGGAGGTAAAAAATGGTCAAACATGTCAAGGGATTGACCAAATACTCATGTCAATGCTTATTGGATTGATGATGTGCCATGTGGTTCTGTTAACAATGATGTGATAAAAGATCTCTATTGAGTAGAAATAATATTTTACAAAAATGCATCTTCTAAATTTGGAGGAGGATTGCTAAAAAAATAAGCATCTTAATTCAGAGCTCCCACCATTTTTTTAAAAAAGCACTTTAAATAAAAGAATTTGATGTAGAAAGTACTTCGTGTGAGGTAAGGGTGATATGCATGGACTCCAAAAAATTGATTGTCATTATAAAATATATTTAAAAACATTTACCTTTGTTTTTTAAAAAAGAACTTTGACCCCTAATAATCAACACACCTACTTTGGATTTTAATGATTTTTTTTTTAAATCAAAGGAAATGGATTTTTTTTTTAATCTTCGCTCTTTTATTTTCTGTGCATTTTGTGTGTGCACAATGATGTCAACATTAGCATTGTACACCTGTTGATGTCAGTGTATATCACTCCATGAAGCGTGCCCTTCTTAAAATTATTGCCCTGAAATTCTTGCTTTGATACCATGTTGAAGTTTACAACACAAGCACCAGAGGATCAAACAGGAAATGAAAACACCTTCTACAAGCAAGGTAAAAAGAAAGAATTTATATATTCCTCAAAAGAAGAAAAGATTACAATATACAAGATTACTTGATTACAAGATGAAATACAGTGTAAAGATCAATTGCTTTTATAAAAATCAATAACCCTAAAAATATGCAAAAGCTAACTCAAACTAAAAATAGCAAACTAGAGATAGAAATGTAAACTAGAAGTGCATGATATGCAAAATATGCAAACTAGATGTCAACTAGATTAGACTATCCAAAATATAGGCTCAACCAAGTGAACTTAAGTTCGAGCATCAATGTGCAAACATGTGCTCAATTACACATGAAAATATTCTTGAGCATGTGCATAATTAATTAATGCAACATATGAAAATATACCTAATCCAACAAATATGCATGCTCTAACAGCAAGTTGTTTGGTCTTGAAGAGTATGCAAGCTATTATATTCTTAGGTGATCCTTAGTCTATCTTTCCACTACCTTCAAATCAACAAAGTAGAGTTTTAAAATTTGTGCTCTTAGGATCTTCTATGGAGAGGAGATTTCAACATATCATTTATATTGCTTCACATTTTGAGAGGGTATCAAGCAATGTATTGATATTAATGTTCAAGAATCAACCAAAGTTAAAGTTTTTGCCTAATAGCTTAACTTACTAGTTAATGGTGGGTGAATTTGGTATCACATTTTGAATTGATATATGTCAAAATCCTTCTATGTTTCCATACTTTGATAGATATTTTGGAGCATTTAGGAAATGTTATAAGTGTTTATAAACAATATGAAATACAAATCTTAGATTAGCATTTATGAGAGCCAATTATGTTCTATTTTATGCCATATTTTAGCCTATTTCATACGCCTTCATACTCATTCCCACATTCCTTTTATGTTCCATATCATACCATTTTAACATTTTGTGTTGCATATAATCTAATATATATATATAAGTAATATTTAATTTATCTTTCAGATAAAATATGTGAATAAACAAATATTAGAATGTATTTATACAACATGCTGATAGTATATTGTAGACATCTTGTCACCATCTATGAAAGAACCTTCCTGTCACATAGCTCTTTCTTCCATCATTTCCACATGGACACTTTCCACATTAGCTCACTGCAATGACCACATCTACGAATGCATCTTTAGGCGACATCAAAACTGTCTTACATGGATGTACAAAACAACATTTGATTGGATATTTCCAAATGTTGACATTTTCCATTAATAGAAGATGCCTCCTAATTTTATTCCATGATATCCTAGCTATTTATGCTACTTTAGAATATGATCATGTGTTGCAAATAATTACTACCATGCCAAAAATATTGGATATAAAAGTAAGGAGAATTTGTGGTTCATTTGTTAGTTAATTGGTTGAAACAAAAATCTACCCCTTTCCCAATTTTATTTGATTATACGAGCAATTTTTTTTTATTTGTGGCTATTGGCCAAGGTGTAACAAGAGCCATTATTTTATTGGTTGTATGCCAAAATAAACTATGCTATTTTATACCACCTTAAATAGTGGTTGTTATTAACGCGAGCTATATATTAGCAGCTCCAGAGGTAGATTTTAGTAGGCATGTCTTTGTATCAAAACTCTATATCATTTCTAATCAGTAAAATACTATTTTTTATGCTCCAACTAGTGTAAAAAAGCATCTTTCCATTTCATCACTTGGTTGTCATAGGAGGCAGGGCTTACTTCTTAGAATGTTGGTGATTTCTATAGTTTTTATTATTTTAGTTTGTATGCTTCTATAGTGTTATCTTGTTATTGATTAGAGTGAGTTATTTTTGCATTAATCATGAGAACAACTTGATTCTTATCACTTGTAATTCAATCAAGAATTGTGGTATTACTTGTCGAACTATTTATCAACACTTACTATAATTCTTAGATCGAAATATTTTAGAGCTATATGTTCTTGATGTTCCTGTCACCAGAGTTATTTTGATTTCTTGTAGGTTTATTTTTATAGGTTGTATTTCATACTTGCTCAACTTATGACTCTCACCCCTTTAGGATATAGACACGAAACCTTTCACAAGTTTATGATCCTCAGATTGACACTTAGACCAAGCTGAATCGAGTTTATTCTTTACTCTAGTGTTGGCCTATCAAACATCATAGAAGATTGACTTCATTTATTTGGGTCAAGTCATAAGTATCCAAGGCATATAGGTGAATGCATTACAAGAATCATTGAATGGATTTGTTATGGTATTCATCTCATTTTATATATAAAATATTTCATATCTCCTGTGTGCATTACATATAAAGTGTGATGTTTCAGGAAAATGAATGGTTTGGGTTTCAATGCAAATATGGGAACATAAGAAACTCACAAAATATTTTGAGGAGTTTTATTTTTTGCTATTCTTTGAAAGAATCCAAATTTCTTATGGTTCATGTTAGACATGTGAGGGTGGTAGATTGCATTAAATGTTTAATCTTTTGGATTCGGTACTTTTGGAATGATGATCCACAAAGATGGGAATTACAAGTGAAGGTAGTAGATGACTTTTTTAGAATGTTTGCTTCTTGGTATCTTCCTACCTTCTATAAAGCTTGTGGTATTTCCATCATAGTATATTTTTTCGATGATTCTCTTACCACTAACATTTTAAATGGAAATGTGAAGAGAGTCAAGTATGTGCTTATGGATGATACGAGGAAGTTTGTCATCTTCTTACAAAATAAGTTGTTGTTTATCTTTTGGGTACTTGGAGTGCCATGGAATGAATTTTCCTATTGTATGATCACTTTATTGCTAAATTTTTGGATCCTATAGGTCGGTCCATGGGTCTATTATTATGTTTTTTCATAGTTTTATCTAAGCAACATAGAGATGAATGGAAGAATTATTTCCAAAAGATGTATTGATTGTGGTAGAGGATGCAATGACTAGTATAACAATCCCAATAACAATGAAATTAGACCCGTGACATCACCATATGTTTTCAAAATCATGTATTCAAGTTGCCTTAGCTAGAGAATCTAGACATTATTTGTCATGCAATAAGAGTTTGTTTTAGATTTTATTCAAGGTAGAAAATTTCATGCATATTAGTAGGTATATTGAGTTTGTATAAGATGCAACAAAATTATTTTCCACCAACATTTTGAAGAGATTATTAGGCGATCAGTATGTGGTAATTGGAGGACTCGGGAAGTGCATAGATTACCATATGAAGGGATTTCGGTTTGCAGTATCAATATCCAAATGTTGGTGGAGTTTGGTATGCTATTATATGATTTAAAATTTTGACCATCATATGTGCCATTACTATTCCAAAATAGATCATAAAGTTACATTAAGCATCCTTCAAGAAGATAAAATTTTGAAGTATTTTGTGATGTATTGTGCAGGAAGTGTCTCCACAACTCCAAGGTAATTATTCCAAGTTGGATATTCACTTTAATGAAGGTTTTATTTTTGTTTAAAACTTCCTATAGGTTGTAATAATTAAATTTATATCTTTGAGAAATATAGCATAAATTTCTAGTATAACATTCTTGGTGGACATTCACATACTATGTTCTGGAAAAGAGTTGATAATAGGAAGTTATTGATTGTAAAAGATGAAAAATAAGCTACAAAATCATAAGAAATATGGAGTACATTTTCACAATATTATATAGAACATATACATATTCTTAGGAATTGTTTGGACAATGCAAATCTGTGTCGCAGTAGAAGACAATTTTAATGGTTTCGATCGAAACAATTTTGACCAAAATAGTATCGGCCGAATCATTTTCAGCCAAACATACGTGGTAGTCAAGTGGCACCATGTGGCAAGGTAGGTTTGGTCGGACCAGTTTTGGCCAAAACTTAATGGGTAAATATAAGCCAAATATGTTGTATTGATGAAGAATTGGTACACATTTATACAAGGGGTTTCGACCGAACTAGTTCCAGTTGAAACTGCCTATGTGGCAGCCAAATAGGCAAAATTTTTAAGATTGCAGAACTTCTCACTTCTACAGTTGATTTCTCCATCAAATTCAACTTTCTTTAAAATCTAAAAATACCCTTTTGTAGAGCTCGAAGTCAAGAATATGGTCATAATTTTTATAGTGTTTTGATTACATATAATATATTATAAGTTGAAAATAGTGCAAGTAGGTATTTTAACATTTAAGAACACGCTGGTTTGAAAAAAGAAAAAAATAGCAAATCATGTCAGAAAAAATTAAAACTTATATTTAACACTAGAGGAGAGAGTCCTCTTCAAGAATACATAATTTGTTTTCTGAATGGTGTATATTTGCTAGGGAAAATTAGGCGGGAGACAAAAACTTTTGATTTCGGGTAACTCTGACTTTGAATAGTTATAACAGACAAAATATATTCTGAAAACCAATCTTTATTTGTTTACACTATGTATACATGTCATCTAAAACATATTTTGAAATTAGAGGAAAACAAAGATTATTTGCATATATTTTTTTGGTGGGAACTAAACCCTATATTTTTAACATTTTTCAGCAATTAAAAAATGGACTTCAAAAATTAAAAAACTATGTCAATTCTTGTTCAATTTTTTTTAAAAAAATTGTAGGCATAAACTTCATCCAATTTTACACATTTCATTAGTTTACATCATCTTCAAATTCTAAACACAAATGCCACTTTTATGTCGTTAAAGTTGAACAATTTACATGTTGTTGACCTTTTCCTTTATAAAAATGTGACACAGGTTTGTACTTTTAGCCCATGCAGCTCAGTAGGTATATTGAGTTAGTATAAGATGCAACACAATTATATTCCACCAACATTTTGAAGAGATTATTAGGCGATCAATATGTGCTAGTTGGAGGACTCAGGAAGTGCATAGACTACCATATGAAGGGATTTTAGTTTGCAATATCAATATCCAAGGTTTGGTGGAGTTTGGTATTCTATTATATGATTTAAAATTTTGACCATCATATCTGCCATTACTATTCAAAAATAGATCATAAAGTTATATTAAGCATCCTTCAAGCGAAGACAAATTTTGAAGTAGTTTGTGATGTATTGTGCAGGAAGAGTCTCCACAACTCGGAGGTAATTATTCCAAGTTGGATATTCACTTTAATGAAGGCTTTATTTTTTGTTTAAACCTTCCTATATGCTATACTAATTAAATTTATATCTTTGAGAAATATAGCATGAATTTCTAGTATAACATTCTTGGTGGTCATTCACATTCTATGTTTTGGAAAAGAGTTGATAATAGGAAGTTATTGATTGTAAAAGATGAAAAATAAGCTACAAAATCATAAGAAATATGGATTACAATTTTTACAATATTATATAGTACATATACATATTCTTAGGAATTTTTTGGATGCTTCAGAGAAGATGCAACATCACACAGACATAGGGTCATGATGGGGTATGTAATTTGATACAACTGATTATATTAGCATTAGGATCTTGGAGCATCATGGTTGTATTTCCTTGATGAATTGCTTTTTGGGAAGGGAGGAATTATCACGCCCCCTTTAAAAAATAATCACTTTCCAAATATAGTAAAAATAATACATCAAATCAATTGATATTCAAGAAATATTAATAGTTTTTTTTACATCACTTTTGGGAAAGACATAAGATTAATTTATTCAAAATATATTTATTTTACATTTCTCCTCCATGGACATGAGAATCATGAAAGGATACTTTTATCTTGTTTGGTGACTCTTAGAAATATTTGATTGTTACAAATAAGTGGTAAAACATTGGTTTTTTTGGAGGTGTTAAAGACACATATCTTTGGAGTTCAAAACATGTATTTTACTCTTCCTAGGTTTGGGATTTTGGATCCTAAGCCTAGATTGCAAGAGAATTATTTAAATAGATGTTCTAGCTTCCAAACACGGGCTTTCACTTTCATATTTTTTTGTTAAATCTCATTAAGACTATTCATTTTTATCATTTGATAGTTAGGGTTGCATCTAGGTTTCCAAAAGGGTATTGTCAAGTTGAAAAATGGCTAAGTGTAGTTTCCCTTTTTTACCTCGATGCACTATATTTTATTCAAATGTTGACCTTCCTGACTAGTTGAAAATAACTTAAAACATTGGTGTTCTACCATTAGGAAACTGCCCCCCCCAATGTTGCTCCTTTGTGTTTTACCGCCATAGCTAGTATGTCGCCTTTTCTTTACACCTTATTACTTCCCCAATTTCCCACAAAGTTCTAACTTGTCAAGCTAGGTGTTGTGTGAGTGAGAGAGGTTATGATTATTTGTTGATATATCTTAAGGCCTCACATCCTTGTGACACTAAGTGATGATGTTAAGCCATATTTATGGGTGGGCGGGGTAACAATCAATAGTGGTGAGAAAAGGAGAGAGGTGAGACCCCACATCCCTGCAGGGGATTTTCAAAAGGGAACAAGTGTAGCGTGGGTGTGCAGGGTGCTAGAAAATCAATGAAACAATGTACAAATTCTGGACCTCATTTCCCTATGTACATATATGTCCATGTGGCAAGTATAGTGTGTGCATGTGAGGTAATTCCACTTGAATGTGGTGACGTGTAACTTGAAGACCCCACATACCCACGAGGGCCAAACCAAGCTCAAGAAATATTGTGTGGGTGTCTAGGGCAGTGATAAATAAAAGGGATTAAATCCAAAGTGTTGGCCCCACTTCCCCACATTGGTAAGTCCAACGATAGAACATAGTTTGTAGGTGTGTGGGGGTTAAAGAAACCAAGTGATGATATGGGAAGGTATGTAGGCCCCGTGTCCCTGCAAAATGCAATATGGTGCAGGTACATGGGGTGTTCGTTGCAAAGAGGAAGTGATCAGGGAAAGGTATGACCCTTCTCCCCCACCATGGTTAAAAAATGATTTGAAGATAGCTCATAGGTGGGCAAGATACTTAGCAGTAAGCGAAAAAAGGAAAAGGGGGGTGTTAGTTCACACCAGAAGCTATGGTCCACGAGGGGTTAAGAAAATGATTAACTACCACGTGGTACCACATAGGTAAGAAAGTGTTAGGTGAAGATAGTCAAGGCCTTTTGACAATGCATTGAAGAATAAAGTGGTGACATGCAATGTTTGGGAAGAGGTGTGACATTTGATGGAAATATGATAGTGCTTTGATACCAGTATAGGCTAGGAAATCATCGAGCTTTTTGTCAAAATTTGTTGAGTGTCCCAGTAAATTTGTTGCAACCAAGAAAGCAGGTATGAAAGATCTCACAACTATAAGATCAATGCAAAATTTCTCTAGATGTGATAATTTGCTCCCACCATTCTACAACTTGAGAACTGTGAGTTGTAGATTAAAGAAGGAAGGGATAAATATATCTTCTAGTGTTGATTGCCTACATTGAAAAGAAGTGTTGCTTTGATAAAAAAAGCTGAGAATGGAGCTTATAGAGGGACAAGATGAATTTTGGTGCAAGAAGAGATGGTTGGAGAGAACCATGTTGTAGGAAATGTATAGAGACCATAGATGTGAGGCATTTGATATTCTATCTTGTAGTTAGTGGAGTATTAAAATCACCATAGGTAGCTAGAGGGATATTAAAAGACTCGAGTGCAGCTACAAACATTTTCTATGGCTTACAAATAATTCCAATCTCTCTAGCTATCACTCCAATTCTTTCTAATAGGTGGGATGCAGAGATAAATCTAGATGCTAATACAGAAGATGTGGTTCTAGAGTCTTTCATTTCCCCTTGAACAAAAATCTCAAAGTTCTACCCTGTGAGGGGAAATGGTGAGAATCTTTCATCTTGGTTTTCTCTACACCAATAACCACTTCTACACTATAGTGACATGACCCATAAGCCTGTTTGGTTCTCTAAAGCATTCTAACCTTGGGCTCTCTCGTATACAAGCCGAGCAGTTTCACTACAAGACAAAATTGGAGGCAATAATTTCTATTGGGAGAATATTATTTGTAACCAATTGGTGGCAGTAAAAAATCAAATGAGTGTGAACAACCTATAACTTATAGCATCCCTTGCAGTTATAAAAGGAATACCAAGGCCATATTAAAGGGTTATGAATTTTTTGCAAAAAAAGCATGTAAATAGAATAATGTCTTAGTCTAGGTTGTAGATTGAATGTATGCATTGCAATTACCAAATTTTATGAGCAAGTGTGAACCATTTTGTGCACTAATCTTGCCGCTATTATGAAATTGTGTCTAGAATGATGTGTTTTAGATTACATGAACTCAATATATCAAATATTTTTGGGTTTTTCTTTGCACATTTCGTTGCAATTTGTGTTGTTTATTCATGGCTCTCTCTAAAGGATATGGTTAAATGTTATGTTTGAATAACAATGATTTGGAATATATATTGTGGACTTGTAAGAATAATTTAATAAGTTTCATAAGAGGATATATTCATGTTAGTCATTAACATGTTGTAAATCCATTGGTTTAACCATGTTTTCTTGTAGGATCTCATTTGCAGTCTTATAATTAACTATGTAACTAGGGTTGGGCATTGGTCTGTACATGGCTTTTGCATTTTCAAAAACATTCAAAATCATTAAATCAATTTTACTTTCTTGTTGTTAGGTGTTGGTTCGAGTTGTTTTCACACTCAAAGGTGTATGAATGACATATACCCAAAATAGAGCCAATTATGAGAGTATTTATGTGTATCTTAGTTACATATATTGAGAGTTATCTATTGGTTGGTAATACTTGTTTGAAACTAGTTGATATCCATAAGTATTACCAAGTTTACTCACCTAGGTTTTACAGAGCCCAAAACATAGAAGATTTCAGTCTTGTGACTGAATCTTATCAATTGGCCATCGATTTAAGATATTTGTTGATAAGAGAAGGCAAATCTTTAAGGTTATCTTAAACATCAGTTGGAAACACCAACAAATCTTTTCCTTGTTCTTCAGAGGCTAGTGAAATTGTGGAGAAGGAAATTAAATCATTAGAGTTTGAAGGTTCGTAGGTGGGATAAGGATGGGAGTCTAAGGTTCATCAAGGTGCAGTCTCATTTAGAGTTTTTCACTATGAAAAACACTTTCAAATTTCATAGTTTCTTTGAGCAATTTGTGGGAGTTTGCTAGTAGTTTGAGGTGATAGTTGTGAGATTGTATTTTTAGTTTGTTGCAGCTTTGATACCAACATGGAGGTTATACGTTACTATTATTTCACTATTCAAACATATATTTTATCATTTAGAATAGATATTGTGAATTTGGTAAAGTTTCTTTGAAAACAATATGATTCTATAATGCCTGTTGACACCATGTTTTCTCTCAGATTTGAAATAACTTATTATAAAATTTATTTTCTATTTAAATTATTTAATGACAATAAATTCACGCCTTCCAATGTTGTAAATCTGAACATTCATTCAAATATTAGTTTTGTGGGGTTTGATTACATTTTGGTGTGATTATTTTATCTTATTTCCTTGATAGTGTTTGATTAAGTTTTTAGTTGTTTGGTAAAGCATTTACTCAAGTTATTAAGGTGATTTGAGATCTTATCTAAATTGTATGCAAGGGACATTACATTCAAATATTTCTCACCTTTAAAAATATGGAAGCAATAAATGGTATAACTCCTTGTATTTTTTATTTATTTTTAGTGGGGAGGATAATGAGTCAATAATCAATCCTTAAAATCATAAGATTACCTTACAAACAACTTGAAAAAGAATAAAATGAGAGAACCCCTTCTCATGGAGAGTTACTTAGAATGACTCTTGATTAATGATAGAAGTAAAAAATGAATTACAAAGTAACCTTAACCATAGATGTTCTTGTACCATTGTAGATGATTCAACAGAAAATTATACTTTTCTAGTGTTTCTTTTTGTCATCAAAGCTCTTGTGTCCCCACCTTCAAACACATTGATTCTATAAGTCTTTGAACAAGGACATTGTCCAGATTATATAATGCATTCTTAATAATCAAGGAACACTACAATCTCTCTCCCAATCAACATCTCAATGGAATAAAAAATGGCGAGAATTAAATACAAACCATTCTATTTGGCGACTCTTAATAGTCACACAAGACTATTTTATCAAATTTCTCATGGTCAAGTCTCAATTAAGGACTATCTTATTATTTTTGGATGTAAAATTCTTAATTTCCCTAATACACTATATTAGCATACTCATATTAATAAAAATGAACTTGTTTTGATTGTAGTGATCCTTATAAGTAGAATTATAATGAGAATTATATTTATCATTTTCTGTGAGAATTATATGTATTAGTTAAAAGCGCAATGTTGCTTTTAACACCTACAATGAGAATTATAACGCTCTTTCAAAGAATACTAGAAGTTATATGTCTATCAACTTGATATATTCATTACTGATGCTTGAGGGACATTCAATAGTGACATCGATAAAACATTCTATGAGGGTTATGCACATAAAAGACCAAAAAATCTACATAAATTACTTAGACTTTTATGCGTTGTTAATGAAATGCTAAACTAGTTAAATTGCCTTTGGACAATTTTCTATATGCTCAACACCCTTGCTATGTTGCTTTTAATATAAAAGATATATCTATAGTAATATTATGTTCATTATAATAGTATATAGTATGTTCTTCATAGAGATAAGTATGCCCATTTGATAAAGAATCATCCTTAAAATAGCCACTACATCATCATGTTTGTTGATACTTGTTTCCCCCTTGAATTAGAATTGTAGATGCCTCGAGGTTTGTTGTCTTCTATAAATGGCAAATCTTTCTAGTCTCATGAAGGAAAATACACATATTCTCAATGATCTCATTGCTCAAACTACTAACATCTAGGCTCAACCATAGGTACATGAATCCAAATAGGATATCCATGACATGATTATCATGACCCTTGCTAAAAATTCTAAGAGCCTTGCCACTCTTTTTAACACCCTTAATTATGAGGGTTTGTTGAACCAAGTCAATCATCACTACATCAAGAACATCCAAGTCACTCTAAGCACTCTAGTTGGTTGGATTTTTTATTTATTTTTGGTTTTGGTGTCTACCATATACTCTCTTTTGTATCAACTTTTCTATAACACAATATGTTTAGTAGCATTTTAAATGTATATTTTTTCATAGTACCATTGCTATTAATTGATTCCTCATGATAGATCACTCTTCCACAAATGTTGAAGTAATAATAGATACTATATTCTTGATAATTTTGATTCCACACCATTGTCATTTACTGAAGTAAAAATTAGTAAAATTAAAAACAATTTTAAATTTATTAATTTCATTAATTTATTTATTTGTTAGTAATAGATAATATATTCTTGATAATTTCAAGAACAATTACATAGATTTTGGAATCAGTTCAAAACTTAGTTATTTCATTTTATAAAAAGGTTTTATTATATTATTATGGACTTAAAAGATTTCCGCGTCCTATGAACTCATAGTGTTACCCACTGTCATGATTGTTTTTCCATAAAAAAGGGGAAGATTCTCATTTTCCAATTATTTCCATGTGATTTAGGTACCTTGGATACCTATCAGACTCATGTACCGTAGCAAAGCTATAAAATGTTCCCACCCAAATTTACAATGTACATGGATTTGGCAATATATTCTCGTTTTCCGATTATATTGACAACTAATCTTAGAAACCCTATAAATTTCTTCTAAAGTTACGAGATCTTAACAATTCTGCTGAATAAAATCAGCTGCTATGAATGAGAACCCAGTAACCTGGAATATTCAATTTCACTTTGGTATATCCATGAATAGGTACTATGCTGAAACCTTTTTATTTAATTTTACCGTGGTGATGGCTGCATCAAACCTCAAAATTCCTGTCAGTCGATATGTAAGGGAAGGTGTACAGGATTGGATCTGCACCTTACACGTCAGGAGACATCATGTCTGACGAATTTTATCTTAAAATTTCGCTTTTTTGACAAAGTGATAAGGAATTCAGGTTTACTAAAACAATTGACTGTCTCCAATATATATTTTAATCCATACCAACTCATTGACTAAATCAAGCGATTGTTGACTACCAGCATATATTTATCTTCGGAGAAAGGGAATGTGGTCTTGACACCGTAGTAGTAACACTATAGCAGCTGGCATGGCCCAGCAGGTGGGTCACAAAAATTTCATAATCTTGGAGGTCAAAAATGGTTTGTTCAATGCAGTCAAAAGCCTAGTATGAGAGTACATTGTAGTTTGGTAGGGACCATGAAAAGGAATAGGACCACAGAAGCGGAAGAAGGATCACCCAAAATGGCCACTATTTTAAGAAATAAGCCCATATGACCCTCGATTTCCCTGCATCTTTGTCTTTATAGAATACCCACTAGCGCGGTTTGGGCTGCTTGGGTTCTGCTCTTTGCAACTGGCTTGGTGGATGTTTGGGCTATCTGGGTTGTTCGGCATTTGCTTGGGCATCAGTTTTCTTTTCGCTACCGTCACTGCCCAATATGCCATTTTTGCTTCCTTCCAAATGCCTACGCGTTCTGAGCAATCCCAATGCCTTGGCCTATCAGGGCAATCACACCTACCGTGTATCCAGTTTTGGTGCATAACCACATTGATCTTGATCTCTTGTGTGCTGAATGGAGCTAATGGGTACGGTTCCATGGCTTCCATAACAGCATCGTTTGGAGAAGAAGGTTTGTTTTGTGCCATCGCAGCCAGTGGGAAACAGCAAGTCATGTGTTGGGGCAAGAACAGTAGTTCGCCAGCTACAGATGCCACTTCAGGGCCATCTCTAGCTGGTCTGTCAGGAGGAAGAGAATTCATCTGTGGACTCAAGGTCGGCACTTTGTATCCTATGTGCTGGAGGAGCAACCAAACAGGTACTAATCTTGTCCCTTTGAGTAACCAAAATAGGAGGTACTCGCACATTGCATCAGGGCAAAACCATGTCTGTGGTATTAGAGACAGTTTGGATGCATACTCTGGCATGGTAGACTGTTGGTCTTTGCAAGAGAAGTCACCTAAAACGTCCTCTTCGGCGTCATTTACCCCACCTTCCAATCTCTCCCTGATATCCATTGTTGCAGGGGATGACTTCACCTGCGGATTGAACCAAGAAGGAATCACAATCTGTTGGGGTTCACCGAATAATAATATAACTATCCCTCCCCAAGACAAATTTGAGAGCCTTGTTTCTGGGAGGAACCATGTCTGTGGCATCTTGAAAGAAACTGCTCGTGTCAAATGCTGGGGTGAGTTCATGAATCAGATAATACCTTACGAGGAGACTAGGTATATGGCCCTAGCAGGAGGTGCACATCATTCGTGTGGAATCCGCCTAGATAATCATGCAGTAGAGTGCTGGGGAAGCTTCAATCAGTCTTCCATCCCCAGAGGCGTGGGATTTCTGGCTATAGCCGCCTCCAATGTTGTGACATGTGGTATTAGGGAAGAGAATTTGATAGTGGATTGCTGGGGCAATGGATCGGATTATGACCCCCCTTTACAGCTTTGCAGTCCTGGATTATGCAGTAGTCAGCCCTGCCCAGTAAATAATTTTCTCTTCAACGTGAGTGTTCTTGGGTTGCCAGATTTGATGACGGTATGTCCGAACAAAGAAGAACATATCTGTTCCCATTGTGCTGAGGACTGCCCAAGTGGATTTTTCCTCTCCAATCCTTGCACTCAGACTTCTGATCGTGTCTGCACACCTTGTTCACTGTGCCAAAACAGCTCTTGTCAAGAAGTCTGTGCAGATGGTTCTCATGGACCTTTCTCTGCATACCCACCATTGAATTCACAACAGCAACAACAGCCAAATCTTGTACAGCAAAATCAGACGAATATGAACCTCGCAAAAATTCTAGGGGTATCCATTTCAGGTGTGTTTCTTTTAGCATTTATTGTATGCTTTGTTCCCTGTTTAATCAGGAGGAAAAGGGGGCAAAGAGAATGGTTTTTTGGCAAACGGCAACTGGGCACTGAAAATCAACAAAGTCATAATTCTCAAACATCTTCGACTGCAATTACAGCTCCGTGGCTTACAGCCAATGATTTGATCCGTATGCAAGCTTTCCGTCTTGCAGAACTTCGGGATGCTACAAATGGATTTAAAGAATTTAATGAATTGGGTAGAGGAAGCTATGGATTTGTATACAAAGCTGTTCTTCCTGATGGTCGACAGGTTGCTGTAAAAAGAGCAAATGCAGCGCGGAGAATTCATAGCAACAGTCGTGATTTTGAATCAGAACTTGAAGTTTTATGCAAACTTCGCCATGGCAATCTGGTTAACTTGTTGGGCTATTGCGAAGAGATGGGCGAAAGGCTTCTTGTATATGAGTTCATGCCACATGGAACTCTTCATGATCATTTGCACGGAGGCCTCTCTCCCCTCAGCTGGAATTTGAGATTGAAAATCTCTATACAAGCAGCACGAGGAATTGAATACCTTCATAAAGATGCATTGCCTCCAGTTGTTCATAGAGATATTAAGCCCTCCAATATTCTTTTGGATGCAGAATGGGGAGCTAGAGTTGCAGATTTTGGGTTAACAATATCTGGAGATAAAGGTCTTCCATCTCCTATGCATGAAGGTGATGCTGTATATATTGATCCAGATTATTATAAATCTCAGAGTTTTACAGAGAAGAGCGATGTATACAGCTTTGGTGTAGTTTTGCTTGAGATTCTCAGTGGGAGAAAGGCGTATGATACAAGCTTTAAACCACCCAACATTGTGGAATGGGCAGTACCCCTGATTAGCAAGGGAAAGTCAGCGGACATTCTAGACCGTATTGTGGATCTGCCAAGAAACATAGAGCCTTTGTTACGAATGGCTGATATTGCAGAACTTTCTGTTAGGATTGATCCAAATGAAAGACCATCCATGTCAGATGTGGCTACATGGTTAGAACAACTGTCCAGGAATATCTCATGGTAAAATCAATCAATCCTGACAGTTTTGAGCTTTCTTCGGAGTTTGAAGGTCCTTTCTTTGAGATCCTTTTGCTCCAAACTTCAAAGGCAACAGCAGATGGGGTGTTTACATTTAAAATTCAGTTTCCATAACCTGGTATTGTCATTCACCTGCTCTCTCCTTTACCAGACTTTGTACCAAAATATGTGCTGTGCTTTTCACCAGTCTTATTGTGTAGAGTTTGATTTTTTGAATTCTTTCTTCACAAATTAAATGGACCGCACTGTTCTTGGAGCAGTTTTCCAGACCAAGAGCAATAAGCTGTTTATTGTAATTTTTGAGTTTGCGAGAGGAACTGACATATTATGTCATTTGTACTAAAATGGTACACCTTGTATGAATTCTGTGCATCCCGTCCATTTGAATTTATATAGCATGCATCTTTTTGTAACGGATAACTAGAGTTTCTGTTCATGTGATTTGTAGATTAATAAATTTGAAGTACACTGGAAACAGCTCTCTGATTATGTGCAAACTCTCCCTCATAACACATACTGCACTCTCACATTCATCTTCTGCAAGTTGTCTCCCAAATGAATACAGCTAGACTCCCTTGCATGTAACTTCATCCAACCAAGAAGCAATACATGCTATCTGTCTAATTTTATTTCCAGTAAAGGCTATTGGCCAAATTCCATGTCCTGCCTGATGCTTGTTACTTGGATATTTATACCTTGAACAACAGACATTGCATATTTTGTTCAATGTTTTTCTTTTCTTTATCTCAATCCTTGATTGTATGGTCCCGTTTTTGAAGCCCACAAGGGGAATTCTGTATATTTATGTTATATAATATATATCGATCAGATTTTGTAATCCTGGACTATAGATATATACAGAATTCTTTATCTCGATCATTTCTAACGTGCCAATTTATCTCTTCTCACCTTTTTGAAAATCATTTATGAGGTGAATGTTCCTTGTATAAGTACCTTCTTTCCTTCTATGTATAAGTGCCTTATTTATCACGTCTTCCTAAGTTTCAATCATCTTTTAATTTCCTTATGCATTCTATAATTATAGCTACCACAAGGATGATGAAAATGTGACTCCATTTATCTTGCCAAGATTTGTTGCTGCAAGTGCCTTTCTTCATCATATCATTTTCTGACTTTTAATTTCTTATGCATTCTAATTTCTATATCTGACTTTTAATTTTCTTATGCATTTAAATTTTTTATGCATTCTATATCCGACTTTTAATTTTCTTATGCATTCTATCATTCTACCTACCGCAGGGATAATGAAAATGTGATTTTATTTATCCTGCCAAAACTTGTCGCTGCAAGCGCAATTCTTCATCATATCATTTTCTGAGACTAATTTTGTATTGCAGTCAAGAAAAAAACCACTTTTGGCCTGGTAGTGCCTGAAAATGCCTTGAAAAAAATTTGATTGCCTTTGTGGGTTTTGGTCATATCGTGTTGTTTATGATCTTTGTCTTGGTTTAGGGTTTAGGGTTTTATTTAGTTGCAATGTCTTTTAAGCTAAACCCCTAGGTTTGTTCTAGTTTGTCGTTACTTTTTGGTTCATAAGACATAGGGTTGTTATGTCATGAAGAGGGGCCATCGTTGTTATCCTAATGTTTTATCTTTTATGTCGGGTCGACCTTTTATTTTATCTTCCTTTGTTTTATTTTCCTAAGATAAGTGTGTCCGTGGTCGTATTTTGTAAGTGAGCAAGTTAAGGGTATGGTTTTCATGCTAGGCGGGTCCCTTTATCTTTTCCCAGCGGAGGGCTACACGACACGTTCTTATTGGCACGTGATCCTGTGATGATGTCACCTTGTAGACCTTGTTGACTGCGGGATAGCGAATGGCCGCGACTTGTCAGATATCTGTTGGCCGAGGGAACCATGGGAAATGCTTTTATATTCTATGTCAACTGCGTTTGGGTTATCTATCAAACTACTCAATATCCCATCTTTCTGCATGTGCTCAAAATGGACGAAGATCTTTTAAATTGCAGGAAAAGGTGCTCGACGGTTAATGGAAAGAGTTAAATGGCTTACACAGCGGCGTGGTAAGTTTCGAGCAGATGTGACGACAATCGTGATCCCGCGATCGAAGATGCAAGGAACTTAAGGACCGCGACATCGCGAGATGGTGCTATGTGTCCCCGGTCAGCCAATGTTAGTGGAAGGTAGGGCCAGGTGATGAATTACAAAGGACAATGATTTGGAAGCATTGTATTGGTTGTCTGATGGGCCCATTTTCCAAGTCAGAAGTCAATGTCAATTTGACTAATAAGAATCATCCGATGGGCTAGCATGGAAAGATTGACGACCAGTTTTCAAATGTGTGTCAAACTTGATTTACTTGATACAATGAAAGGCAATTAGACTTAATGAAGCATGGAAGCTGCGGGATAACAATTGAGGACTAAAGGTGTAAGTTTGCAACTTCACGGGATTTAAAGCTCAGCACCAAACAAGTTTGCAAAGATGTGAATAGAAATGTGAAAGGGCATCCATGAAAAGTCATTTGATATGACATGTACATTAGTCTAAAAATCACTTACAGTCGGAAAATTTAGAAGATCTTTATGCTCACAGAAGAATGATTATGAGTTTTGAGATTGCTGAAGGAAATTCTACAAGGTTATTGCCATACGCCAACAACTTACCTGACATTAATGAATGCTACCATGTGCAATCCCAAGAAATGCATATGCATATATTGAAGATTATAAGTAACACTTCTCAACAGAGTCAATTATCCAGATGTTAGCAAAGTGGATGTAGAGAATGCAAAAGATTTCTGGATACACTTGCAAGAAGAATATTGGGATGAGATATAGGGGCCGAATACATAAATAGCCAGAGGGATATTCAAATGGAGGATCATAGCCATAGGGGTATTCAAAGTTGAATGGAGCAACAAACTTTAAATCCACAAGGCTAACGCTCTTATACATCCCGGTGGTGGCATTACAAAGAGAGATAGGATGAAGAAGGGGACGAGGAGACCTCAGAGTCATGTGTGTTCCAGTAGGAACAAGTTTTAGAATCCGCGAGAATCTGCGGAAGCAGATTTTGGGAATCTTGCATCCTGGCCTTCTTTGTATCAATATCAGTAAACAAGCGATACTGGCACAACTCCTGAATATGTTAGTTTTGTTGGGAGACACTCTGACTTCCACGTGGACTAACAATTATAGTCTTGAACATGGTTAGAAGGTAACAAACTTTGTTAGGAAGTAACATATAAGGTCAGGGAGTATTTTGTTAAAGGCAGAAGGCAGTTTGTCTTTTCTGAGAGAAGTTTGTTGTAACAAGAATCAAGCGATCCAGTGGACTGATGACATGTGTCTTCTCTGGTCTGAAGCTTGTTTGCTCCCTTGTTTCTATAAGAGGGATTTCAAGGCCAGGAGAAAGGGTTCCAAATTCTTGATGGTACTAGTAGCAAGTCTAGGTGAAAGTTAAAGTGTTGTAAATTTGATTACAGAGCAAATAGATGAAAGTTTAGTGTGAAGTTTTAGGTAGGGTTTGGAATGAATGAAATTGTATTTTTGTTTTATGACAGATATAGCATTAGAGTTTAATAGAAATATATCTCAGATCCATTTCTCCAGTGTACAATTTTACTATATCTTGAATGAAATGAATCAAGGGTTTTTCGCATTGAGTGCACTGTCATGGTGTATGTAACTTCTTGTTCATGCTTTGATCTAAGGGGTCAATTAAATTGCTTGAATAGAGTTACAGATTGGTAGGGCTTGTCCTAAGTAGTTTGGGTTGGGATTGTTGATGGGATGAATTGTAAGGCAATATTATCCTAGATCTTATGCTATAGTCACAGTTTGTTATATTTCAGTTTATGTCTCATGAATTCTAGTCCCCAATGGAATAAGGCACTGATCATAGCTTGTAATTGTTTTACTGTTAGTATTTTGTTCATTTTTACTTGCAACTTGCTATAAAAATCTTAAAATCATTTAAAGAATCTTTACTTTTATGTATTGTTGTTGTGTTGTTGCCATCTCATGCTCCAATAGGTAGAGGATCACTGGGAATTAGCCATTTCATAGCGTTCTCCCTCTTTGTTGAGCCCTTGTATGAGATTATCTGCTTTATTTTAATGTCTTTTACAAGTATGGTGTGGTGTTTGTAAAGGCATTAAGGGATCACCCTCCCGGGTTTCGCAGAGCCCAAAGTGCAAAATGGTTTGTTTGATCCTTATCAGTTGATCCAAGTCCTGAAGATTATTGAAAATTGGAGTTGGCTTCTCCATAGATAATTGGATGATCAACTTGGTTGCTATTTTGTAGTGTAAACCCTTTTCAGGAACCAACAAGGTCTCTTGAGCACTCGAAATGTATACCAGCTATTGATGTAGGAGCGTCCTGCTTGCCTGTGCCAGAGTGAGAGAGTGGGAGCATTGAAACAGGGTGCAAAACATTTATTGAATGACTGGTGTAATGTCAGATTCCACAACTGTAGCCAATATCCTATGCATGAGCCTTGTAACAGAAGAGAAAATAAAATAGGAGGTGGCAGCCAGGTCAGCTAGAAAAGAGAAGAATGGGTCCGTTGAAAAAGGAGTAAGACTGAAATTTATTATTTAATAAATGTTGGAAGAGCGTTGGTTTTTTTGAATTTTCTTGGAACGACTGCAGATTATAATTAGTATATCCATTATATATGGAGGGAAAACGAAGTAACGGAAGAGGAGAGAGGGGGCTGCGTAGGGGCATAGTAGAGCCTAGAGGTATTAAGACTACCTTCAAAGGTATGTGAGTGGGGGGAGGAAAACGCCTATGGCAATAGGCTTGGTGTGGGTCTGTAATATTTTGTTATCCGGAGAGAGGCCAATGAGGAGGCCATTTTTGTAATACAGAGTTGTCTTGTTTTGAAATTATTGAATTTTCTGTTGATATGCAAACTTATTCAATAATTGTGAAATCAAATAGAGGGCAGAGAGTCTCTGCGTTGTTAAATGTCATTTGTGTTGGGTTTTATGTTTGCAGCTGGAGGCGTGCATGTTTTTTTTGTACTACATCAGCTTTCTGCAATGGCATACCCTAGGCCCATGTTTAAGTTTCTCACACTAGTCTATGGGCATCATAAACACGACAATTAAAGGGATAATCGAAATGTGACTTTATTTATCTTGCCTAAATTTGTCGCTGCAAGTGCAATTCTTCATCATTTCATTTTCTGAGACTAATTTTGTAATGCAGTCAAGAAAAAAACCACTTTTGGCCTCCTGAGCACTCAAAATGTATACCAGCTATCTGCAATGGCATACCCTAGGTCCATGTTTAAGTTTCTCACACTAGTCTTATGGTCATCATAAACATGACAATTAAACTATTTTTTTCAATACTTTGCCACAATAAACATCATTGGTTTCCTCTGTTAGAATTCAGCAATACTGATTGTCAAGGTCTGAGTTATTCCCAAGCTCAGTAAGGGGTTCATACTCAGGAGTGTAAAATTTGAATAATATATAAGATAAAATTAAATGGAAAGAAGTGCCCTAATGGGCTTCTACAATGATGTTTCATATGCCAAATCAGCATCTGATTTGGTTGTGTAATGTCCCCATTTTTCGGGTTCTCTAGCTTTGGAGTTGGCTTTAACCTTCTGGGTGTTTGTTAGCCTTATCGGAGTGGTTATTTGATGTTACTAGTGAGTGCGGATGGTCTGGAGGACCCAGAAGACACTTTTCAAAGTTATTTCTGACTTCTGGTGTGTTTTCCAAGATTCCTGGAGAGAGCATCTAATTATAGTAAGTCACCTGGTCAGGTCTGATTATCATCATTCATCATCACTATTATTCTTGTGCTGTCAGTTTTCAATTCCAATGCTTTTCGACCATTTTCACAACTTGCGTGTAATATTGAGCTATTAATTAAAATTTAAATCATTAACTAAAATTACTTAATATAATTCAAATTATTTAAAAAGTACCTTAGTATAATAGCTCATTCAATTGAAAATTTTAAAGTTTTAAATGTTGGACGCTTACCCAAGTGACTAAAATGCCTGGAATAATTAAATATTTCAACGAATCACTTTTTGTGGATACAAGGCTTGATTAAATTATAAAGTGATTTTATATTGCACTTTTCCGAAAGTTCCTGGGATGGCTATAAAAGAAGGCTGAGGTCTCATTTGTTACACACAGAAGAATCAGAGGTTGTTTATTTTATCCACAGATATTCAAAGATATGTTTTTATGGCCAAACTCTTGCTAGCGGGACGAAAACCCCAATGGTTTCTTGGAGCTGAGGACGGAAACCCTCTGTCTTCATCAAAGCAGTTCCACAAAGGGATTGATAAGGTGCTGAATGTTTGAGCGGGGATGAAAATCCTTTCTTGATACCGATTTAGAGGTGAATCCAGACAGGATTTGCATTTGTGGTTGAAGAGATTTACAGTTTTTGCTTTGAATTTCAAGATGGAGTTCATAAATCTGTGATGTCTTCGAAGGAAGACAAAATTCAGTAGGTTTGGAATCAATGGACAGATTGAGTATCCTCAATTCTTCCTTTGCTGGATGGCTCATTTAATGAATGAATATTGCTGGGTGTAAGAGATTTTCCTCCTATCTTAGTGTGAACCTTGAGTAGGAGGGTCAAAATGGAATATTTCAGCATTTGAACAGAGAGGGTATAGGATGCCATAGTAAGTTTGGTATTAACTTTACCTTGGCATGAGAGTATTGCATGGTGTGAGCTGTTGAGTTGATTAAACGTTGAGGCTGAGACCTTGTCTGGGAGGTGTGGAGATTCTTAAGCTAGGCAAAGCAGATTGATTGACTTACAAGCAGATTTGTTGTAGTCTGAAGCCTCTATACTGGATGTGCTCCATTTTTGGAGCCTACTGTCAAATGTAAGATTTGCAGTCAGGTCGAACACTTACGAAGACATATTTCAGTCACATTTACTTTCAGATTGGGCCACTGCAATTAGAAGGGCAGACTGAAAGTTAATTCAGTCCCAAAATGTCAATACCTGTTTTAATTCCATCAGTCTCTATGGAGATTTGGCTTGGACGTTGGAAGATTCCAGTTGGCTGGGTCGTTGTTTGATTTCTGTGCAATCTGCTGTGGTAAGTTCAGCTATTTTCGTGACAGTTGTAAGGTCAGGATAAATATGTACTCCCTTGTTTTTTTGAGATTTTAAAGCAATGTTTACACAGGTTTGTAATCAGATTCTTAATAGCAGAAATTAGTTAAAGAGTTTTTTTGCAATCCTATACTGTATCTGAATGTATGCATGTAAATGTTAATTGAAAAGTAACAATTCATAAACCTCGCAAGTAAATACAAACCTGAAAACTGTTTGATAAAAGGACTGAGAAAAGGTGCATGTTATGGGTGAAGATTAAAGGAGGGATTATTACAGTGTTATAAAACAATAAATGGCAAAAGTGTTGTTCTAACCATTGCAAACTGAATCACTCAGATCTGCAATAAACATTCCATATATGCTAGTAAACCATTTGAATCAATACCTATATTGAATTAGAAATGGGCAATTTTTTTTTTTGTAGCAATCTGGGGTGGTCTCTTATAGTGTATCAGAGCTGGTGAACCTGCCAGTCTGAGGGACAGTTGTTGGCAGAAGTGTGCATCAGATTTATTGAACTTGAGTTTGGAAAGCATCTAAATTTAGTAGATTGAGAACACGGCTCCTTTCTCAAAGGATTTCAATATTCGTTGAAGTGTGTCCACCCTAGAAACTTATAGAAAGAGAAGTGGGAAATTGGCTCTTTATAGTTGGAATAGAATTGGAGTCCGTGCAATTTCCAGATGATGTTCTTTCTAAGTTGGAAGAAATTATGTTTGTCCAAGGTAGACCAATCAGATTGGAAGTTTTTGAATTGGGCTTTGAAGCCATCAACGCTTGCACAAGCTTATGGAACATCCTCACGAAGATGTAAGATTTGCAGTTAAGCTTATAGAACATCCTCATGAAGATGTAAGATTTGCAGTTACCTTTTGTTGCAGTGAGATTGCAAGAATTGCAGCTCTTGTAGCACCCTACAATGATGACACGAGGAAGATTTTGTAGCTGATTATTGGAAGCTTTCATGTGTTGGGCGAAGTTCTTTGTTTGATAAGAGGGTTAAGATTTTATAACTTATGGCTAAGGTTAGGGCATGTGTTCTTTTGTTGATTTAATAATTTAAATGTTCCAATGCTTCTTTGCCAAAAACAGAAAACATCATGCAGACAATGTTAAAATAGCTACACAAACTATATTGTACTTGATTTTAAATGAGGCTGATAATATCTCCAAGCAGTTGCATCTGACTTGTTGGCCTTTTAAAGGAAGGAGCAGGATGTCTCACCTATAGCTCACGAGTTCTCAAAAAGATTGGCTGAGCAAAAAGTTGAGAAGTTAAAAAACGGCTGATTGATGAGGAATTGATCTCAATGGGTTTACAGGTTACAAGACCTCCCAAAATGAGCAAGAACCAAATGAGAAGAGAACAACGTTGTTTCACATGTCAAGAGGCTTGGACACCTAATAACATATGTGGAATCAATAAAGAAAGTGAATAATTGCAGCCAAGTGGTGTTGAGGACAAAGAAACGGTTGAGACTATGGAGCTTGGAGAAAGTGCTTTACTTCAAGAAGTATGTATGACGGAGCCCCAAAATAACTCCGTTGAAGTGCATGTATCTTCAAATGTTGAGGATTTGTTTAACAATGATGACAAAACAACAACTTTGACTATACATTCAGATCAACCCAACAAAGATTATGAGGTCTATGATGACATTGACAACACCATTGAAAGATATGATGAATCATGTATGTTTCTTAGCAGAGCAGTTCACTTATGCATGATTGTGTCATTTATAATGAAGTTTTGGAGGCCAAAATATGGAATATGGAAGATTCCAAATTTGATGAGGAGGTTGATGTAAACGAGGATGCTTTCTTGGTGAATTCAGAAGTGAGAAGAATCATTAGTTTGTTGGAAGGAGATTAATCAAATGAACTTGAGATCATTACAGCAATTGATGAATTTCCTTTTGAACAAGGGGCTGTCCTATGTTGTGAGCACAAACTATGCAAAGAAGATGACATTAAGGGGGCTGATTTGGAGGACGAGGACCAACTAGAGAACATATTTCAAGGGGTTGGTTTTTGAGACACATAGTTTGAAGAATTAATTGAAGGTCATTGAAGATATGATTGTTGCAGCCTTAGTATATTTTGATGACACTCACAAGATCATTGAAGAATTCTATTGGAAGGCCCAAATTGAGAGGAGACATAAGGGGTTGGAAGATAATTTCTTTCTTGCAGATTTGCAAGTAGTCAAAGAAGCTTTGGGGTCAATAAAATCTGATTATTTGCATTTACTTTAAGATAGGGATAATATCTTAAAGATTGTTGAAGTGTATGCTTTTGCATTGAAAAGAAAAGAGGATGGATTTAATAAGCTTGTCTTGGAGAGTAAGGGTAGTAAGGATGCCTTGGAAAATACTCAAATGGCTCTTCTAGAAGCAGGAAACTAGCTTGATGTTACTGAACAATTTAGGGAGCTAGAAAATAGTTAAAGGGCGTAAGAACTCAAGTAGGTGATTTAAAAGCTTGATCAAACCTAAGAAGACTTTGATTTAGACTCTAGAGCAGAGTCCCAAATTTGCATCTTTGGATAAGGGACAGAAGGAGGGTTAATCTGAATTAGAAAGTGAGAATAATTCTGAGTTGGTTGATAGTCCACTATTTGTGATGAATGCTGATTTCTACTTTTGATAATGCACTCTTTGAGTGGGATGGTAACTTGACTCTTGTTTTTGATGACACAATTGAGATGTGGGATCCAGATTTGGTGTGTGATTATGAGGTGGAACCGGTTGAGTTGCCTATTGGACCACCCAAGATTGTTGTTGGTTTACATCCTACAGTGAACTATGATGGATTGGATTGCCATGATTTGTTGGTTGACCTTGTGGGTTTACCATAAGGGAGTACAATTGTGGTCTACAACTTGATGGGGTGGATACCATTAATGTTGAATCAACAAGTGTCATCAAACGCACTCTTGGTGGGGTCCACAGGGAAATTAGAGTAGTGCAATAACATCATGGTGGAGTCACTCTTTGGGTTGGTATCTATGTACAAGATCTTTTCAGAGGTTATTGGTGACAAATGATGAGAAAAGAAGCATCCCATGGGAAGATGTGGACCTAAAATGTTGATGACTAATAATGCTATTGTTACCTCTTATTTTAGTCTTCATATGAGTCCATTTGAGTTCCTGCAAGTGGACTAGAGAGAGATTATGAGTGAAACTTGGTATTCTATCGATTTGGTGACTTGGGAAGACATTTCTAGCCAAGGGTATGATCAATTTCATTTCAGCCAAGGTAATTCAGTATTGCAGCGATTGTTATTCTTTACAGGCAGTTTATTTTAAAAAATCAGGGCAGAGCTGCAGATTTGGGCAATTTCAGTCCAATCAGCTCATTGTCAGGGCTAGTTTTGTGCCTCAGATGGAGAGAATGACAAGTTTGGCTAACCAGTTTTGGTGTTGATTGGATGTTTGGACACCCAATAATTGTTACTACTTATATTTAGCTTGTACTTATGTTTGGGATAGCAGATTAGATTTCAGGGTTAGTTATTATGTGGGAGTGCGAGGTGTTAGGAATGAGAGCCAATGTTGACTTTCTTGAGCTTACTCCTATGGTGTCTCAAATTGTTTTCTCGAAGAGCATTTCTCCAAGGAGTTGTCAGAGTTACAGGATTTAATTGCTCTTCTTACAAGTGGCATTTAGGAGGTCTCTTCTACTGGTTCCCAATAGGACAGTGCTTTGACTTGACTTGGTACATTGGGATCACATATGGTTTCAGTATGGATCAGTCAGGTGATTTTGTGGTTGAGTTGGCATTGCTCGAGGAAAAGCAATAGTTGGGAAGGGAGGACTGTAATGTTCTCATTTTCAGGATCTCTTGCTTTGTTGTTGGCTTAACCTTGTGTGTGTCAAGCTTATCAGATTGGTTATTTGATGTTACTAGTGAGCGCAAATGTTCTAGAGGACTCTGAAGACACTTTCTGAAGTTATTTCTGGATTCTAGTTTGTTCTCCAAGATTCCTGGAGAGAGTATCTATTTATAGTCACCTAGTTATGTTCAATCATCATCATTCATCATCGGTATAGCTCTTGTGCAGTTAGTTTTTGATTTCGATGCTTTTCAACTGTTCCCGCAACTTGGGTGTAATATCGAGCTATAAATTAAATTATTTACCAAGGTTGCTTAATATTATTCAAATTGTTTGAAAAGTACCTTTGGATAATGGCTCGCTGGATTGAGAATCAAAATTTTTAAATGTTGGACATTTAATCTAGTGACTGAAGTGCCTAGAATAATTAAATATTTAAATAAATCATTTTTTGGGGATACAAGGTTTAATTAAATTATAAAGTGATTCGATATTGCACTTTCTGGAAAGTGTGGGATGGTTATTAAAGAAGGTTGAGGTCTCATTTGTTACACATAGAAGAATTGGAGCTTGTTTCTTTTCTTTCTGAAGATCAGAGATTTGTGCCTATGGTCAAACTCTTGCTAGCAGGACATGGAGCTGAGGATGAAAACCCCTTTCTTCACCAGAGCGGTTCCACCCAGGGATCGATAGGGTGTTGAAGGTTTTAGTGGGGACAAAAACCTTCGTTCTTGGTACAGATTTAGAGGCAAATCTAGATAGAGTTTGCATTTTTGATTAAAGAGATTTACAGTTTTTGCTTTGGATTTCAAGATGGAGTTCGTAAATCTGTGAAGTCTTCAAAGACAAAAATTCAGTAGGTTTGGAATTGATTAAGTTATTGAGGATACAAATTCTTCCTTTGCTGGATGGCTCATTTAATGAATGTAGATTATTGGGCATAAGAGATTTTGCTCCTATCGAAATGGAATATTCAGCACTTGAGCATTGAGGGTATGGGACACCATAGTAAAGTTTGGTATTGACTTTACCTTGACATTAGAATAGTGCATGGTGTGGAGCTGTTGAGGAGATTAAATGTTGAGGTTGAGACCTTGTTTGGGAGGTGTGGAGATTCTTAAGCCAGGGGTGACAAACTCGAACCAGACGATCGACTTATGAGCAGATCTGGAGTAGTCTGAAGCCTCTATACTGGATTTGCTTCATTTTTGGAGCCCACTCTCTCAAACATGAGCTTTGCAGTCAGGTTGAACACTAGAGGCGATTCAGTCACATTTACTTTCAGATTGGGCCACTGCAATTAGAAGGGCAGACTGAAAGTTTATTCAGCCCCAAAATGTGGATACCTGTACTAATGCCGTCAGCTGCTAAGGAGATTTGGCTTGGACACTGGAAGATTCCAGTTGGCTGGGTCGTTGTCTGGTTTCTGTGCAACATGATATGGTAATTCCAGCTATTTTGGTGATGGTTGTAAGGCCAGGAAATAAAGATTTACTTGTATTTCTGACTTTTTAAAGCAATATTTGGACAGGTTTGTAATCAGATTCTTAATAGCAGAAATCGATTTTCTATTCAGCTTTTAAGAGTTTTTTACAATCCTATTCTATATCTGAATGTGCATTTAAATGTCAATTAAAAAGTGGCAATTCTTAAACCTGCAAGTAAATACAAACCTGCAATTTGTTTGATAAAAAGACTGAGAAAAGGTGTATGGTATGGGTGAAGATTGAAGGAGGGAATATTACAGTGGTATAAAAAAATAAATGGCAAAAGTACTGTTATGACCATTACAAACTGAATCACCTAGACCTGCAATAAACATTCCATAAATGCAACCAAACCGTTTGAAACAATGCCTATTCATTGAATTGGAAAAGGGCAATTCTTTTTGTAGCAATCTGGGGTGGCCTCTTACAGGTTGTGTCCTGAATGTCAAACTTTTACCTTTTAACACGTTTCCATTTCTGATTTGCTAATTTATGACACATACCACCTTTGTGGAAAAACATTTATGAAATGAACTCTTATTTTGTTTTCTTTATGATTTCATTAGTTGTAAGTTTTGATTATCTTTCAATTTTCATATGGTTTCTATTGTTTTACTTACCAAGGGAATACATAATATGTTAACTTGCATTTACCTAGACAAGATTTCTTGCTGCAAGTACATTTCTTTCAATGTTTATCTTTCCCGAAACTAATTGTGCAATGCCATCAAGAATATCCACAAATAATGGGTTTGCTCCATAGGATGGTTTTCCATTTCTATCTTTGCCAGTTCTGAATGTTCTATATGTTGGAGTCTTAAAAGCATCAGGTTGACCTTTCTTGTATGCAGTGAAAAAACGGATGTTAAGTGTGATGGAGGGTAAATGTAAGTGAGCAAGCTGAACTGATACTCAAGTATGCACTCCTCAGGGATTTTTCTTGCCAATATAAAGTTATCAATGGAATTTTAAACAATTTCAGTATCTAATATTTATAGTGCATTACATGAGGCCATTTAGATATCCCCGTGAAAGCTTTACACAAAGAAAGGTCAAGACTACAGCTAAAAGTCTTGTTTCCAGACCATGCATAATTTGATGCATTGGCATTGAATAATGTTAAACAAATCTATGAGCTTATGCTTTGTTCAATAAGAGTGTTTGGATTTTACTAGTTGTATTATGCCCCCAATGAATTTTTTTCCTTTAAACTTTTGACATAATTTCCACACGTATTTCTTTTCTTATATCTGAAGGCACAGTGTTCAATCTGCTTACCTAACTGACGCTTAAGATTCTACATTCTACACCTCTACTCTGGGAAATTTTGGCTTATAAAATTTACTTATTTTGTTATATTGGTTGGATGCTAATGAATCTCTACTGCCTCTCCATATAACATACTTCTTGCTACTTCCTACCATTTTGGAATTCTTGTGTTATGTTTCATGTTGCAGTCCTCCGCATGTACCGTGGTTTTCTAATGCTTAGTTTTTTCATTCAATAGATGTATGATCCTAATATTTTATATTCCTAATTGTAATAAGGATAAGAACTTGTAGCATGCTTAACCTTAATAATTTCATTAATTAGTTTTAGTTATTTATTAAGCCGATTGAATTAGAATGAAAAGAGAAGCTCTCCTGAACCACACTGAGTTTTCAGATTGAATTCTTATTATTATTTTCTAATTATTAGAGGTCACTTTGTTGAAGTGGTCTGCACTTTTTTTTTGTATTTATTTTTAAGAAATATCATAAGAAGTGGTGTCAGAGCTACATGGGCCAAGATTTGTTCTGGCCATAACTTACAAACCACTGTGAATTTGGACATGATTTTTTCAGGGTTATGAAGTATGCAATCAAGGAAGCTTGAGGTAAAAATTAGCTTTCTTTGATCATTTTTTGAGCTATTATAACTTTCTTACTTTTCATTAAATTGTTTTACAAGCTGCAATTTTCAGAATTTTAAAATTATTTTTACATTTTTGGAAAGTTCATGAAAAATTAGTTTGGGTCGGTCGTTTATGATTTATTTAATTATTATAATAGGAAAAAAATTAATGTTGCAATTTAGCGGTAAAAAATAGGTCAAAATATTTTATTATTTTTCATTAATTTGTTTTTTGTGACAAATTATTATTATTTTTAATAGAAATCTCATGATAATTAGGTAGGCTAGTTCTTTATAATTTCTTATTTAAGGAAAAATTAATTCTATAATTTAGTGGTTAAAGATTGGTCAAAAGACATACATCAAATTCAGTTATTACTCATGCTAGAAATTCATGCGTACAACTCAAACATTGGATACTTGCCTTCCTCAAAAGACACTCCAACATGCAAAAATGGGTGTGGTTACTAAACCTAATGAGGTTTAGTAACATGTAGGCAAGAATCTCTCACAAACGGAGAAAAGAGGAAATTCCAATTATTAGTGTGAACAGGGGTACTACTACTACCTATCTTGTTTCCCCTTTGTATTGTGAACAAGGCACTTTATCTAACTAGTTATTAGTTAGGTTCTATTCACACATGTTCACATGTTAAGTTTACTTAGGAGACAAGGAACCTTTCTAGAAGGTACTAGTCATGTGATCTTATCTCTAGTTGTCTCTTGTCATAGGTTTAAGACACTTGTCATGATCTTGTCTAATCCTACCTCTTAACCTTGCCTATATGAGCACACGACCCATTATGTACATTATGTAATCAATTGTATCAATATAAGCATTTTGCATCCATTATTGCAAATCTGTCCTTGAATTTCTTTCCCCTATAGAAGGAAGTTTTGGTTGCAAGTGATCTTGGGACATTGAATCCTTGATTGACTCTCATGATAGGATAGATGTAACTTCATAGATAAGTCTCATGGAACGATTTTTTAGGCTTCATAATATTCTAGACAAATCAATGATTGACATGGACTCTGTACATTTAGAATATGAACCTAATTAGTGGTGCCAATGGATGTTGAATGGCAATCAATGCTAAGTGCTTGTTTGGAAAGAATTTAGTAATAAATCAGCAACTAACTATGAGAAACCATGGAACGAAAGTTATTTCAGCCAACAAATTTAAAACAAAATTTGTATCTGGCTATAATGTTGAGCATACAAGATTGCTTGGAATGTGACAGTTTATCAAAGGTTACAACTTTACATCAATGGACTTAATAATCAAATTAAGAAGGATGCATGTTTCTTGAAGCTCATACAATTAGCAAAGCTACGTGACAAGTATTGAATATGGAGCAACAATATTTCCACCACTAGAAGTTCCACACAAGATCAAACCATAAGATGGATAGACAAAAATATGACTAACTCTATTGATACAAAGAGGGACACCTTTAACCCCCCCAAAAAATCGTAACTTCCCTCAACAAAGGGTAGAGAAAAGAGAAAAATACCTAACTCTATTAATAAAAAAGGGGACAACTTTGACCCAAAAATTTTAATTACTTCCTCAACACGAGGTAGATAAAAGAGAAAAATACCGATGTTGGAATTGTGATAGCAAATGGTCTAGGGGTCAAATTGTGTTTATAGTGAAGAAAGACTAATGGTGATTAAGAATGAGTTTGAAGAAGAGGGAGAGGTAGTTCCAAAAAGAACCAAATGTAGAATTTGAGCATGAGAATTCAAAGGAAGAAGTGTTATTATCTTCCCATATGCATTGTATTCTAAAAGCACACCACAAACATTCAAAATGATTGGTTATATAAAAAATTGAAAGGTGACAATGTTGGTTGATATAGGTAGTAGACACAACTTTGTTGATATAAAATTGGCTTATCGGCTCAATTATTTTCCTTATCCAGTCTCTAATTTCCAAGTCATGATAGTTGATGGGAAACAACTCCTTTGTGGTGGTAAATACCATCATATAAAACTCTCAGTGGGAGATTATCAATTACATTCAAAAGCATTTTCTCTCCTGATTGGGAACAATGTATTTCAATTTTAAGGTCTTAGTCATGGATTTTAATACAAATGATATAGATACAATGACCACCGAGTCAAATTATAAGCTCTCTTAATTTTGTAGAAGCACAAGATGTAAAAACTTTAGATTCACTATAGTCCCAAGAGATCATTCAACACCATCAATGAAAGTCAGAAAAATAATAGCTGGTCAAGGAAATGTTTAATTCAAGCATTGTTCGTCCCAACAAATTTGAGTGTTTATTTTTAGTCATAATGGTTAACATGAAGGATGAATCATGGAGAATGTTCCTAGATTATACAATGAATTCAACAAGCTCACTTTTAAAGATAAGTTTCTTGTTAATATTATTGATAAATTATTAAGTGAATTGAATGAAGTGTTTTTTACCAAGTTGATTTATATTTAGATCATCATCAAATTCAACTAAAGGAATAGGATGCACATAAGACTACCTTTAGAACACGAGTCATTATGAATTGTTAGTTATGCCATTTGGTAGCGTTAATGTCTCATCAACTTTTCAGAGTCTCATGAATTCAGTGTTCCACTCATTTCTTCAAAAATTAGTGTTGGTATGCTTTGATGACATCTTCATCTATAGTAAGATATAGTGAAACATGGGGACGCGTTCCCCCCTGCCTTGCATTTCTGGGAGGGGGACGTCCCGGGGACAGCCAGGAGACCTTGAGCATCTCAGGGATGCCCAGGAAGTCTCCTGTCCCTAGACGTTTAAAAAGTGTATTTTTTAAAATTTCCTTTTTAAAAAAAATATATTTGCAAGCAAATCAGATATATACATATATTCTTTGGCTGTTTGAAGGAAATTTTCAGATCATTTGCAAACCTCATATGAACAATTTATGAGGTTTTGTAGCTGCTATTGCATACATTATTGCTGATTATGCTGGCTACCCTAAATAAAAATCAGAACTGAGATTTCTATGTTGGTGTTTCCATGTTTGCAATTCATGTGGTGCTACTTTCATATTTATCCAACAATTCATTATCCAATTCAATTTTCATATATGGTTAATTTCAATGTATAAGGGTTTCATATAATTAGTGGTGAATGACAATATCACTGTCCATAAAATATCAGTTATAATCAACAGTCGTATTTGACATATTTGACACATACAATTCATATCTTACTATTTAGTATTTGCAAATTTGCTATTTTACTAATTTGCCGAAGTTCTATTTGAAATGTAATTCTTATACATCTTTGCATAACTAGTTTTCCTAGTACTATATGTATATCAGCACCGCCCCCTCAACCCCCCTCCACCATCCCCCCACCGTCCCCAAATTTAGCCCCTTTGTCCCCCTGTCCCCAAAACCCACCCCCCCCGTCCCCTACGGGTGGTGGAACACTAGTAAGATTTGAAGCAACGAACAATCACAAAAGATATATTGTTTAGTTTTGAGCGTGTCACATTTTGAAAGGGATGGGAATGTTATGATCCTATTATTCTATATTCCAAAGTGCAATAAGAATAAGCACTTGTGGCATGCTTAATAGTTTTATTTAATTGTCTTAGTTATTCCTTCAGCTGACTTAGGATAAAGCGGTGTGTCCCTACATAGTTGTGCCTACAAATAAAAAATAAAAAATGCTGTCCCAAACCACCTTAAAATTTTATATTGCATTTATATTATTATTTTGTGATTATTTGAGCTCACTCCATTGAAGTGGTGTACCATACAACTTATGTTTTTGCATTTATTTCTAAGAAATATTATAACAATAGAAAAACAAAATATTCAGGTGTGGTTTTTTGAGCAAGCATAATCTGTTGCCTAGAATTTGGTAATCGAATTATATCCATTTCTTCATTATATCTCTCCTCTCAATATATCATTTGCCATAAACTTCAAGAGTGAACCAGGTTTTATTGTATCGCATTCATAATGGCCACTGTTCATTTTTACAATGGTAATTATGCTAGTAGCCAGATCAATTTACATCCATCATGCTCTTCATTATATCAATCATGTAATTCTTCCTCATAGTTGCAATGATCAGCTATCATTATGAAGTAGCAAGTAGGAAAACAACTACACATATATTCCTTTTTTAGTCGTATACACCAAATTCACCCAGGCTTATACCTGGCCTCATCTGTTGGGGTGAGTCAAAGGGTTGACCAGCATAAAGGAAATTTCCAAATACACAGATGATTATTTTCAATTATATTTAAAAATACTTTGACTGGCTAGACATATACAAGCCTCAGATGAGTTTCCTCTTATTTAGACTCTTAAGAGAGCTTTATCATTGATACTGCATCTCAAAGGATTTTTACACTGGAGTACTGTGTTGGCTACGAAGGGACCCAAAGGCCTTGATCCCTCCTGCTCGAAGCACATACTGGTGGTAGGCTGCAGCAGCTGTAGCTCCAACCAATGGACCCACCCAAAATATCCACTGCAAATACAAATATATAAATCGATATGAAAATAAGTTATAAGTAATCACATATGACACTTTCTTTTCCATGTATAAGCTTGGTAGGGATTTGGATGTTTCTGTGTATGTGTGCTTTTGTGAAGTAAGGGTATGATCTCCCTAGGTCTAAACCCCCAGAAGAAAAGAAAGATATAATTATAACATTGTTAATATTGACAGTTAATGGACCCAAAGCTGGTTTATGTATGCTTTTGTTCATGTTGAAAATTATATTTTGGAGAAGTAAAAAGATCCATCCAAATAAAGAATTAAGGAGTTCACAACCGAATTGATCTTTATTCAAATTCATATATGATGCAATTGGAAACTGTCATTGCATAAGCCAATACTATTTACAAGTAAATAACAAGATGAATGTTATAGAAATATCTGTTTTTACTAAATAGAAAATATATACTACAAATATTATGCATTCCCATAAAATATATGCTCCTTTTAAGTGGACACTTTACAGTGTACAGTGCCCCTTCTACAGAGACTGAGAATTGAAGAAGACTAAAATAATATCAACAGAGGCATCATTATCCAAAAATCTTAATAAAAAAGTAGGCCATGGCTGCTAGTGGGTTTAATGCAGTCACCTAGAGATGGGGAGACTTGGAGACTGGTACTGGTACGACTAATTTTCAAAAGTAGGAGTGGGGGTACTTGGAGACGCCAATTTTTTTTGATATAATTCAATAATTTCCAAAATAAATATCAGAACATAGAACTTAACAAGAACAATGGAAAACTTTAAGATTGAAATTTGAACATTAACTAAGAATTTATAGGGTACATTCCTCTAAACATCCTATAAATTATGTATCCTATGACAATGCCGTGTGAATGCCTCCACATTTCGCATACATTTCTGCTTGTGCAGTTGCATGCAACTGCGCTGGCAGACATGTATGCAAAATGTGGAAGCATTCACGTGGCATGCGAATGCTTACAATTTAAAAATAAAAACTTGAACCTCAGACTGTCTCATCAAATGCCACCATCACTGCAGGCTCACTGGAGGTTTAAACAACAAAAAAAATTGAAAACAAATGTAAATGCAAGCATGGTAGCAGTCTTATGCGCACATTTCACTCTTCTAGGGCACCTTCAGTGCTTCCAACAGCGAATGGATAAGGAAAACAATGTTCAGTGTTATTTTTAATGCCTTTTATGTGCCTTTTTTGGCAGGAGACGCCTAGAAACTTGGTGGGAGATGGGGAGACGGTGAGGTAAGTCTCCAACCAAGATCAAAGACTCCAGGTGTGCGAAAAGTTTTGGAGACGCGTCTCCATCTCCAAGATTCGTCTCAGGGGGTGGAGACGCATCTCCCGGTTTCACTGGTTTAATGTGGGTTATAAAGATTTCCACCTGGCGATTCTAAATGTGTTAAGGTCTTTTGGGTAGTCTACATGTAATAATGAAATATATAAAGGGTTAATGCAAGGAGCCTGTCATAAGATCCATTTTTTTCCAAAGAAATCAACAGCCATTATTGTTCCATTTAGAAACTATATAGGAAACTTTTTAAATGAAATGGAAAAACATAAGCATATTGGTGGTAAGTAGAGTTCAATGTTAAGTGTTTCTGAGAAAACTGAGCTTTCAAGAATTAGAAATTATGTTCCTTTATAGAGTTCAGCGCCTTCGCCATTTAGCCAAACTAAAAAGGTTTTGTTACCTGCTCTCCCAAGGGTTGTTTACGGCCATAAATAATAGCAGGACCAAAGCTCCTGGCAGGATTTATGCCTGTGCCTGTAATAGGAATGGTGGCAAGATGAACCATGAATACTGCAAACCCAATTGGCAGTGGAGCCAATACCTGAAAGAAATCATTATAATTGTTAATCACAAAAAGAAAAAAGAAACACATGGTGATTTGAGAAGGAAATTATCATAAAAAAAAATGCCGTGAAAGCATAATATTATTCTAACCGGGACATGGGAGTCCCTGGCTTTGCGTTTAGGATCTGTGGCGGAAAAGACTGTATAAACCAAGATAAATGTTCCAACAATCTCAGCCGCAAGGCCTTCTGTCTTTGAATATCCCTTCTGGACAGTGTTCACTCCTCCCCCTCCTGAAACATAAGAGCCCTTCTGAAACCAGTCTACTAGTGCAACGCCGCACATGGCTCCCACACATTGAGCCATGATGTACATAATTGCACGGGGTAGTGACACCTTCCGGGCAAGAAAAAGGGCAAATGTGACTGCTGGGTTAATGTGCCCTCCTGCAAGCATAAACACACTTCATTCAGATGTAGTAAACTTGAAACATAATTTCCTTTATAAAGAATGCATAATTCCTGAAGCATGGATTGATCTTCAAATAACATTCAAAGATAGGTCCTAAGATGGATGATGTGTATTATAGGAATATGATCAAGAGTGAGAAGCTCAGCTACCAGTCCCTCACAAGCTCTGTTTTTCCTGTAGCGTGGATTGAGCTTCCAACTACTCTTTTTTGTAGGATGAGAGGTAATGTGGAATATATTGATTAGAAGAAAATGTTCAAGAATGAAAAGCTACTAGAACATACAATACATATATTTTAGGTTGTTCTGTTCACAGTGAATCAAATGGCAATGTTCTTTTAGGATCAACTGCATACAGTAGTGTGACACAAAAACAGCAGGCCCTAATTACACCATGCAATTAATCCTGTAAGTTATAACATTGCCATTTAATTCATGTCTTCTCATCCAAAAGGCCCATCATTAGTAAATAGGATGAAAGAAATTGATTCTAGGAATGTCTCTGTTTCCCAGTAAGTTAATAATCTACTTGACCGTATTCTTGCATTTCATAATTCTTAACTAAGATAGAGATGATATCAATTGAATATGAATATGTCCAAGCCCTAAAATGAACTCATATTCTTAAGAATCTACATGTTATCTCATCCTAAACAGTTTGGCCCTCAAATTCAACACTCTATAGGTTGTTCTATAGAGTCTTGAACATATCCAAATTTTAAGATAATTTTCCGAAATTCTATACATTTTTTGAATTTGTTCCTAGTATTTGAAGTTTATACTGTAATTTGCAATTGTTATAATTTTGAAGTTTCATTTACAAACTCACGGGAAAACTTTTCTTGGTCTAAATAATTATAAATCGTGTATTTTACTTGCTATCTTTAGCATGGACTGTGAAATTTATTTATGATAGTTTGTAAGTTTGCAAACTAAAATTCACATATGAATAAATGAAAATGGATAGCCAGCCAACCATATGGATTCATAAGGTTTCCAAATTGACTACTCGGGTCTGGGAATGTCCAAAAATTATGGAGAAATGTTATCCCATGTATCAAGTCTGTATATGAATTATATGTTGCAGGGCTGTATTGGTAAAATATAATTTCTATTTATTTACACAAATTATAGAAAAAATCATAATTTGGACAACATAGAAAGTGAAAGAATTATAGATTTAAGGTTAGTTTGTTCTTGTGGAAATAGATATGGAAGAATTGAGCTATAAAAATATTTGTGTTCTAAATTTCCTATTTCTATATTGGTCCATCTTCACAATGTTGCGGAAACAACTAAGCAGAAATGTTTTCATTGACATTTCAGATCTTTCTATTAGATCAATTGTTAGGTAGAAGAAGATTGGAGAAAAAATATAATTTAGACAACAAATAAACTACACAACTGATACCAGAAGACTCATAATGTATACTATTATATCATATTCTTTATGCACACACACTGGAATGATCTAGCTATCATCACAATTTCATGGCACCTAAAATTTCAGGACTCATAGAGAACATGGAGGGTTGTATGGAAATTTAGTTTCAGCATCTAAATCTTCTACTATTATGAAGTGCTGAAGCTTGGAGTCTTCAATTTCATCACAATTTCATGACACCAAAAATTTCAGGACTCGTAGAGAATATGGAGGGTTGTATGGAAAGTAGTTTCAGCATCTAAATCTTCTACCTGTATGAAGTGCTGATGCATTTTCATAAAACCTAAAATTAGATTGTACCTGAAATTCCTGCAGTGCAATACACCAGAAGGAAGACCATTCCCCCAAAAGCCCAAGCAACTCCAAGAGGCCCAACCCCCTGGCAATTGGCACTATTCTTCTTGTTCCCTATTACTGTTGAGATTGTTATGTAGAGAAAAAGCAATGTAGCCACAAACTCTGCTATGATTGCCCTGTAGAATGACCATAGGGCGAGTTCTTTCCTGTCCACCAGAAGGGCAGGAGGAGGGTCCTGGTAGTCCTTAGTTTGTTCCCCATGTACGATCTCCATGGCCATCTTCTAGTATTCTTACACCAAACACACTAGTGAACAAACCAGCATGCTAAACACTCTAGCAGAAGGGATTATATAGGTTTGCTTGCCAACCCAACTCTTATCTTTCATTTTAGGGATGGATTATAACGTAGCTTGGACTTCACAGCATACAGTATTGTAGTTGGTAGAGGGACCCTTTGCCTCACTGTTTAGAACCTTGCTTTTACGATAAAATATACTTATATTTTACTCTTCAACTTTACATTCAAATATACTTCATGTTTCTGTAGTAAGCACTTCATTAAGGTATGTATGAGAGACTACCATATATACATTGTTGGTCAATTTCAGATTTCTTGGGTCTCTGTTCTATCCATCATTACGGTCAATTTCAGATTTCTTGGGTCTCTGTTCTATCCATCATTACGGTAAAAAGGTTATAAGTTAATACATGTTCAATTGTTTTTTTTAATATGTATTTGGGTTTCGTTTGGATTGGTCTTTGTGATGAGCAAGATTAAAGGATTTTCTGACAAAGCAGGAAATCATTTTCAAAACGATAATAAATCCTTTTTACTGCTTTTTACATGAGGATTTAAAGTCTAGAATCAATTTTATCACCTAATTTTTTAGGTGTATCTCACGTTAATGTTTTATGTTTTTTCTTACTATTAAAGTTTTAGTAATTGTACGATAGTGAAAAATATATATATTCATGTCTTTTTCTCTTTATGTTTTGGGTTGATGGTAATTAAGTTTGTCTTTTATGTATTCACCAGTGGATAAGATTTTGGAAATAGTACGATTCAATCATTATCTATCATTATTTGTTCACATAAATCATTCTTGGTCTTTACATCTTCCATTAGTAACCCTAGTTTAAGTGTAAGTGTTTGATTTCATGTGCTTATAGATTTCGACCTCAAATTTCAAAATTCAAATCTTTACCAACTCTTCATCGTAGTTATCATGAGTTGACTAAACTGCAATTATTTTAAATTGCATGCTAGGGTAATGTATTTAAATATTACCCTAATTCCAATGAATTATCTAGGATTTGTCCACATGTAGGATTGAAAGAAGAATCTATTGAGCACATTTAGAATCCTAATTACAAATGGATAAAAAAACTATACCAACAATATATCATCATTCAAGAAGCATTTATATGTTTTTTCATTGTTTACAATCTTGATTCATTGTTGTTGAATCAATTCATCTTTAGTTTTGAATTACAACATGACTTCGTTGTTCAACATATTCCTTAAAAATGATTGTAAATTATTCCCAAAAAATAATTGTGAATACATGTTGTTCCTTATTAGATTCACAACATATGCACAAAAGCAAGCACGTTTCAATCAATAGAATTTTGCTAGTTTAGATCCAGGAATCAAAAGTTTAGGCACCTTGACACTTGTGGCAGTGAACTAGAGTTTCACACTTAAATTCTTAAAATCAATAACATTCATCTTGTAGGTTCTAAAATTTTGATGTCATGATGGATGGAATTCTTGTATCTGTGGAGTAATATACACATCATAACTAAAGCTAAGTACCTTTAAATTCAATTTATTCACATTTGTTATAACACTAATTTTATTTATTTAATATTAGTCCCAATTCTTAAATTTAGGTTACTTCTTTTGTGCAATTGCTTTGATTTTTTATTTAATAATGAACCGACATATCTTACATTGCTTAAAGTATTAGATCTGAATTTTTTGATTATATAATCTTGTATTAGATTTGACTAGGGTTTAGACTCCTTTAGTGTCATACCTTTGTAGTCTTATCATCCATCTTTGGATTCAGTACCTTTGTTATATCATAATCTTATCATGTATCTTGACATGCCACCTTATTTAGCTGATTTACATGCACACCTTTCAAATTTTGATGTATTCCTATCTTTTGTGGCTTTCAATCCCCGACACTCTTACAATTTTTTGTGTTATGAATCAAGATATCTTTTTTATGGAGGTGTTGTCATATCATCTACACATTTTCCCCTTGTTCATGGAATTGGTTAACACTTATCCTTTTCCTTTAGATGAGCTCATTTCAGTACCTTTGTTATATCATAATCTTATCATGTATCTTGACATGCCACCTTATTTAGCTGATTTACATGCACACCTTTCAAATTTTGATGTATTCCTATCTTTTGTGGCTTTCAATCCTCGACACTCTTACAATTTTTTGTGTTATGAATCAAGATATCTTTTTTATGGAGGTGTTGTCATATCATCTACGCATTTTCCCCTTGTTCATGGAATTGGTTAACACTTATCCTTTTCCTTTAGATGAGCTCATTTCATTTGTGCAAAAGATTCATATTGGTTCTATCTCTCCTATAGCTTGTGACAATGATGAACATGCATCTACAAGACTTTAACATATGTCATTGTTACACCTTGCATAATGAGCTTTAAAGCAAACTTCTACTCAAGTGTTTAAATCAAGAATAGTCCAAATGGGTGATTGATGAATGCCATCAAGGCATTTGTGGGCCTCATTTCAAAGCCAAAATGAATGCATATAAAGTTCTTAGAGTTTCCTTTTGATTGTCCATTCTATTCAAGGATGTAGCTAAAAGGGTGAGAAGGTGTCATGCCTACCACATGTTTTTTGGTAAACTTAAATTTGGTGTTCTTTATCTCTTACTAATGAGTGTAGTGCTCCTTTTCAACACAATAATGGATACAAATGGATCCTATTCACAACCGATTACTTTATCAAGTGGGCTGAGCCAGTTCCAAATTGCAATGCTATATATAGGGTAGTAATTAATATTTTGTTAAGAAACCTTATAAGAAGAAATAGTGTTCTTGCAAGAATCAGTATGGATAATGCCATGTGCTAAAGATCGCACACCCTATCAAAATTATGCATTGAATATAGCAATAACCTTATTTATATTGTCATCTCCCTATCATCCCAAAGGGAACAAACAAGTTGAGTCCAATTGGAAATGCCATAAACAAAAATAACATCAAATCAAGATTAATCAAACCAAAAACATTCAAATCTCAGAAAGATGTATGCGATGGCATATTGATAGATGGAACGTAGTTGCTCATAAATCTAGGAGTATGACAATAGGATTGAAAAAATAGATTGATAAATTGACAGCTTAAGGCTATAGCAATAAAAGATGCTTAGACAAGATGAAAGGCCTCCAATTTATATACTCGATCCACTAGGGAAGTCAAGGGCCAAGATTGATGGATGACTAGGGTTGGTTGAGGATTAGAGTTTAGATTAAAGGCAGTCTTTTGACAAGTGTCCCATGAGGTGTAAGAGCTAGGCTTGAGGACTACAGGGCTCGCAGAGGATAAGAGCTCTCTCTCAAATAGTGGGATTGGACAGATTTCAAAAGGGGATTAATCGAGAAAGGTGGCTGAGAGGATCTATGACGAGGATTGTATGTAGAAAATAACAGATGTAAGATTTGTCTTGTTGGACATTCCCAAGAGGGTGGGAGAATTTCAAATTAAGATCTATTTAAAAAGAGAATCTTGTCACATGTGCACAAGATTAGGGATTGATTAGCCTCAATTACTTAATTAATTATCTTAATTAACAAATTAACAAATTTAATTAGAAGATTTTTAGGATAAGGTTGACTTGATTAAATAAATATATACATTAAAATTTGTTTAATTAAGGTGATGGATAAGGGTGAAGATTAAATTAATTAAATAAATATTGACTATTTATTTTAATTAGTGACTATAATAAGGTAAAATGAAGTGTGTTTGGGTGTGAGCTAATTTAGGGGCGTACACCAAAAACTAGAGTCTCATGAAGATGGTTAATAGGAGCTTGACCTTAAATAAGAAAAAATGAGATGACAAAGTGAAGTATGGACTTTGGGAAGATGCAATAGCTTATAAAATTGGTAATGGCATGAGCATATAGAAGGGGGTGATTTTGGCACAAAGCATTTCTCAAGATGACAACTATGGTATTGTGAACCTTGTTCAGCACAACCAATTCTCTTCCCTTGGATTGGATTTTATTGTTGTAGCCTATGTATGTAACTTCCTCATTCATTATAAGGGTTGCTTTTTTTAGGATTTTTTTTTTCTTATTAGAGCACAAAGTTGTTTAGGGTTTCAATTTTTCATCATACATCATTCATTACAACATCTTCTTACATTGTTGAGAGGTAGCTACTATAGTGCATGAATACAAGTAGTTGTCTCCTTGGTTGGGCATTAATATTTTTAGAGATTTTATAAGGGTTTTAAGGTGCAATACACCCTCTCCTTATGAATTCAATTCCATTACATTTGTTGTAAATGTGAGTGGGTATTTTAAAGCTTTTCAATATTTAATCAATGACATTTGTATATGTGATTTGTCTTTTACCTAATTCAAAAGAATATTAATGAGTACGAAGATGGATTATTAATAAGAGTGATTTATATTCACATCATTGCTTTTGTTCTTTATTGGTTTGTATTTGAATAGATAGATACAACTTTGTTATCCTCTCAAAGTACTTATCCGTGCAAAACCCAATCTCCCACATGTATAAAATCTATTATAATCATTCACCAATAGTTGTAGAAATGGAAGTTTGTATGTGTGTTTATGATTCATCTATTAATTGGGGTAGAGTTCAGGTGGAATGAATTGTTATATTTTATGTCAATTATTTTTAGCACCTTACACTTTGCTAATGTTTTTTTATTAAAATCAACATCCTAACAAGGGGGTTGACCCTTACACAATCACAACCTGAAGGCGTCTAAGAGAACAACAAAAACACATTATCAAGGGTGTTTGCTTTTACAAGTTGAGGCCATCAGTGAATCATTAACAACACACTAAAAGTAAAGGTGCTGGTAAATACAAAATACAAAATATAAACAACACACTAGCATAAAGGTTAGCAGCACTCCTCAAGAGTGGGAGGGCAACTCACTCACTACTTGTTGAGAAGAATGTGAGTTTAAAGAACTATTTTTCCTATGTCGTTAGACAATTGTCCGGGCGATGTTGTCCTTAGGATCCCCACCACAAGGGGGATCAACTAATGAAACTATACTTGGACAATTGTCAGCACAAGGGCCAAAGTGCTGAGAAAGTTGTACATTGTTAACTGGAGATTGGAGTAGAGAAGGAGCAACAAATGAAGAAGGGTCGTCATGACCAGAGGGGGCTACACCAGTACAAGCAATAGTGGTATTCTCACAGATGGTCTGATTTACAACAGGAGCATCACCTAGACTTGCATTATCACTCAAATTTACAGTAGGATCTTCATCTGCATCGTTAGCCTGCGACTCTTCATCAGAGGAAGAATCAGAAGCTGGGATAGTCAAATGTTCTTCACAAGTGTTTTTCCATCAACTGGCATCACTTTTATGCTGCAGAAGAGAACAATCCGTTGCCAAGTGAGTAGTAGAGAAACACTGACAATAGCGAAAAAGGATGCCCTCATAGTCCACCACTTGAGTCCATGGCCTATCCCCCACCATGAGAACCACATCTCCAAGGAGAGGTGTGGATATATCTCAAGGGATTACAATGATGGAGATATCTCAAAGGGAGAGGTGTGGAGATTTTTTGCTAATGTTTATGAAACTTCAAATGAAACTATCTCAAGGGCTTATAATGATATCATTATCTGTGAGTACTTGTGCAAATGTTGAATCATCTTTAAAATATGTCATTGTAGCTAGTAAACCTTAACCTAGTGTTAGGAATAGGGGTCAAGTGTATAGTTTGGGTATTGTTTGTTGTTTTGGTTGTTCATTTTGTTTGATTTGAATGCACATACATTTGGGAATACCCTTCCAAGTTTAATTTGTCTTTAAAGATTTTACCCATTCTCATTGTACATCTTTGACCATCCTTAAACTATTAATGAACTTCCTTTCTACTTTTTCAAAGAGAATCCTTGGTCTCGGAGGTGAAGAAAAATTCTAGGATTTTGGACCTACAATTTTGTGATCTAACATAATGTCTCAATTAAACCTTAGTCAATATACCAAAAATTACACCCGATAACTTCAACAACTACTCACATGCTTTCTTTTATTAAAAAACATCTTGCACAAAGAAAATGTTATTACATAAACCTTGTACCTCAAAATTATGAGCTCACTGAACCATGACCCCAAAATTAAAAAATTGGTACAAGATTTCCTAATATCAAATATATTTTCAATGTTACATATGTATTAAATATTTATCCCAATGCCTCATACAACATATAAAGTGTACACAAGAATGCCTAAATCTTATGGTTTTCACATCTCTAAGATGCACCATATTTAAATATTACTTTTATATTTTATCATTTATTATTTTATTATGCAGTGTGTGCAACAAATTGTTTCCTGTCATGGACTACATCTCCGAAGAAAAGAAGCTCTATCTTATTGTTAATCTTCTTGAGATTATCCATGTATCTAAGTTGCCAATCTTGTAGTGGGTCGTGATCTTCTACCACAACAAGAAGGGAGGCAAAATATAGGGTAGACATATCATGAACATTGGGCCCAAGTAGATTGGTTGTAGGGTGGTTCCTATTAGCATCATCTAGAAGGAAATACTTCCAATACCAATCTGTATTGCAATTAAAATGATTGGTTCCATAACTGCTCATCTGTCTCCCGCCTGCCCAATGGCTCCTTGTTTGTCTCCTCCTATTGGTTCTAGGGTCAATACTGGTGGCTTGACCGATGATAAGTTTTTTGCAGGGATGTTGTAGGATGGATCTACTTCTTCCCTGGGTGCTACCGGGGTTTTTGCTTCCTGCAATGATCCAAAGCTCCCTATATTGGGTGTTGCCCTTGGGCTGGGGGCTCCTTTTGCTCCTACATTCCTTGGTGGGCAACAAAAGACATCATCTACTGTTCCTTGGATTGGGTTGGAGGTCGATACTATCGCTCTTGGCATTGGAGGTGGAGAGGTCTCTGCCTCTGGGATTGTTAAGGATGGGGTTCCCCCCCAAAAATAAAAATTAAAAATCTGTTGCTACCGGTGGACGAAGCTATGCCCATGCTGTCAAATCTGCTACTACTATTCCTCCAAAGGTGAAAGCTTGACCTATGGATTGTGTGAAGGCCTCCCCTATAGTGGTGTGTGGCCCAAATGTGATAGATAATGTGGTTTTCTACCAACGTTGTGGGTTGGTCTCTAGATTCATTGGTCTCTGGCCCTCTCTTCCGAATTTGCATTACTGGGTAACTATTTCTTGGCAATCCTTAGTATCTGGTAACATTGAGCTTTTCCCTTATGTGAAAGGGTTTTTTTTATTGTTTCATTTTTTTCTTCTATAGATGGTGATTTGGTGTTGAGAAAGTTGTGGGTTTGGGGGAATCACTCTCTTTCTGCCAAAACCTAGACAGTCTCCTTTAATCCTCTTACTCAACCACTCAATGTGGGTTCGCCTTCCTGATCTTCCACTCTATTTTTGGGAGATTTCTTTCTTTGAGGCCATTGGAAACTCTATTGGTAATTTCTTGAAGGTGGATGAACCTATGGCGACAATGGGCCAACCTACTTTCGCCTACATTCTGGCTGATATGGATATCTCCACACCGCTTCCGGGGGATGTGGTTCTCATGGTTGGGGAGAGGCCATGGACTCAAGTGCCAGATTATGAGGGCCTTCCCTTCTGATGTCGGCGTTGCTTCTCTACTGGTCATATGGCTACAAACTATTCTCTTCTGCGTCGTAAAGGTTTTGCTACTTGGTGGAAGGATGCAAATGAGGATCATTTGACTGTCCATTCTTCTGATTATCTCTCTGATTCTACCTTTGAGGACTCCTTACAGGTTGATGATGAAGATGAAACTTTTGCTGAAAATCTGGGTGATGCTTCTGTTGCATATCGGGGTCAAGCTTCCGATGTTAATCTGGGTTATGCTTATGTTGCAACTCTGGGTGATGCCCCTGCTACTATAAGTGCATCCCCCTCTGGCCTTGTGGACCATTCCTCACCTTCTACTTCTACTCCTACTCAGCTCCAAGCTTCTGTTGCCATTGTACAAGTTTCTCAACACTGAACGTTGTGCTAACAACTTCCCTAGCAGAGCTTCTTTTGTTGGGGATAGCATCACCTGGATAATTGTCTGACGGTGCAGGTAGAATTATTCTTCAAACTCTCGCTCTTCTTTACTTGCGGTGTGAAAGTAGCCTTCCCATTGGAGGGATTATATCCTTTGTGCTAAGTGTATTGTCTTTTTTGTCCTTGTCGGCATTTGTTGTGTTGTTATGTACTGTTATGACTTGTAATTCCGTTCTTTGACACCTCTAGACCGTGGTTGTGTAAGGGTCAACACCCTTGTTAGGCTGCTTTAATTTTCAAAAACAATTCAAAGGGGTTCTATCCTCTCCACCAAAGAATGGTTATGTCAAGATAAGGTCTAATATTTTCATAAGGTTAACTTCTTCACCAAAGGATACAATCCTATAATAAAGGAAATTATTATGGTCAACTTCCATATATGAATTTTAATTTTTTATTTGATATGGTTTTTGGGAACCTTGCTTGGGGATACTTGGAGGTAAAGTTTGAATTTATATAAATGCTTAGATTTAAATTCAAGGGAACATTTGGAGACGATCAATAAAATTTAATGGTTTTATAGTCACCGCCTTAATGGAAATGAACCACAAATGAACAATCATATGTCTTTCTTTTTTTAGTTTTGTTAAGATAATGGTGTCCCAACCTTGCAATTACATAATATTACTATTTATTCTTAAGTTTATATTTGAGCATGGATTGGGCCAAATCTTTTCCCAAACTACAAATTTAAGATATGGTAAGTTTATATTGCAATATGTCCATATTTGATGATACTAAATTTTCTATTTTTGAAAGTTTCATTTGAAAGCTTCAAAGTTAAATTTTAAGGCCTTAAACACATTTTGGGCCTAAACGTGGTCATAATTGGCTTTGCGAGTAATAACTTGATAGAGTGCTTCATGGGTTCTTTGACCCTTCAAAGAGTTTGTTAATCATATGCCCAGACATAAATTAGTTGCAAAATGGAGTTACACATGTTGTTGTGTGTTTTGACACATAATAGGGCATATTGGATTAGAGATAAGTTGGGCACCACTTTTGTGGGTAGTTTTAACTCATGGTGTTGTAATACCTTTTGACAGTTTTATTTATTGTATCTCTTATATATAAGGTGCATGAGATGAGGTTGTGTGTAAGAGTCTTATAGTATTTGAGTTACCTCCAAATCTCTAGTTGGTGATACTGTTGTAAAAATATTTCTTTGCAAGTATATTGTATTTTGTAGTAGATTTTTGAATATAGCTAACTTTTGGAGTGTGGGGTTTATCTTTCGAAAGGTTTTTCCCATCATAAATCATTATGTTCTAGTATGCATGTTGTATATGTTTATTCCAATTAAGTTTCTCTAGCTATTGCAATTTTTTTTTTGTGTAACCCCCTCTCAAGGTTATTGTGGAAGTTGTTCTGCTACCTTAACTTACTTTCAATGTTTAAAAAGACTAAAAGGGTGGTAAGGTAAAAATTCTAGGATAATTCTAGTGGGCATGCAATAAGGTCTACAACCAAAGGTGTATGGTTATTGATATCATAATGTGATGTTTCCTTCATTTGAGTACAAAAATTGACTTATATGGATGATAACAGATATGTTATAAATATCTAAAGGCTTCTAGAAATCCCTATAAGCCGTTTAGATTAGACAATTTCAAGTATTTATTAGAGATGCATTTATGATTTTAGAAAGAGGTCTTTGAAGACTATGTGCTCTTCACATGACACATGTAATTCTGAGAGCCTTTAATATGTTGTAATCCAATGTCTCCACTACTTGTATTTGCATTTAATGGTTATGAGTTAGAGATATTTTATCATTCATTTTCTTTATTGTTTCTTTTATCTCCATGAAGATTATTAGCGGCCTTTGAATTGGTTGGGTGTGAAGGAACACTTGTCATCTTGTGATTGAAGAGTACTTGAGAGGTGAGTTGATTTTTCTTAACCTTTGGGGTGGGTTAGGGAGAGGAATAGACACTTTTGGATTTGATTATTTCACTTTCATGTTTGAGTTTAGAGAGCTCAAAGAAGAGAAATGAAAAGGAGAGTAGAGTTCTTGAGCTCATAAGATAAATTTCTGATATGGAGATTCTACACCTTTGAACTTAGCCCAAGTTTAGCTCAAGTCACATAGGAGTTTCTCTAGGGTTTCACTGATCACTAAGGATCCTAGAAGCATTCCAAACTACTCTCATAACCCTTCCCTTCAATCCTCCTATCAAGTTTATCAAGTCACCAATCTATGCTTCCATAGAGCTCACTAGGGTAAGCCCTCTTCCTAACATTCCAACCAATTCACCAACTTTGCAGGAGTTAGGATATGTTCTTGGACCATCTAACTTCACAATTCCAGCTTCTATAAAGTTATTGGGTTCATTTCTCCATCGCTACCCATTCTTCCTACTAATCAGGGCTAGAAGCAATTAGGCCTCAATTAGCCCTATTTTCCAGGGATTATGATTTCTTGGAAACAATTCCACACAACCCCACAATCCAAGCTATGATCTAGAGACCTTTACAAAACCCTAAAAGATTTTCTAGGTCTTAGGCTCTAGAGGTGTCTGTACAACAATACACCCTAAATGGGCTAATTCCTTAAGGAATGAACCAGTCTCTATAAACCGTGTTCAAAATCCATTCAAATGGATTCAAATGTCCTCCAAATGGTGCACCAAGCTTGTTCAGGGTCACATAAACTCCACTGAAGTGTTGGATTGCTTAGTTCAATCCCATCTTGCAAATTACACACTATGTTCCTCTTATTTTCCCTAGCCGAGCTATTGCCAAGCTCGCCTAGGCCAAGAGCTCAAAATTCACCATTACTACCTCTGCAACCAAAACAAATGGAAAACTAATGTACATAGGCTCCTCTTTCATTCCTCCAAGGCACATTTACTTGCCACGGTCAGAATTTCCTTAGGAACCATTTTAGTATATACAACCCTGACTGGTCCAGTGAACCCAAAGTATGGATAACAATTTATTACAATGTACAAATCAAAACCTATGAACTAATCTACTCCACAATACACTGTAAATCAATGAAAAGAACCTAATTACATTGAAAAGAAAACTAATTCAACCCATTAAACACTTCTTGTAACAAAAACTTAGAGAATTGCTCTGCAACAGTGAATTGTTCTTGCAAATTGTGTCAATAGGTAACCAACCTCCTTACACGTTTCCCAAAACTCTTAAATATGTCCTAATTACCTAGTGAAACTGTTGGAACCAACCCGTAACTACCTTTGGGCAGTTTTGCATCTTTTGACAAAAATGTTGTCGAGCAACTTTGCAAAGTTGCAAAAGTTGCTCGACAACTTTTACAATTTGGCAATTCCAATGCCCTAACCCAACATTATGGGTTCAAATCATTACAAAAAACCTTTCTCAACTCCATTACAATGAAAATAGGTCATTTCTAGCACTCTAGGTGCCATTCTCCAATTTTGCCCTATTTTGGGTTACATCCTTACCATGGATCAAATTGACACAACTTTACACAAACTAAAACATATCACAGCCAAATTTGAACGCAACTAAACTAGACTCATTCTAAACTATCATAAGCCTAGGGAAGGCTTTTACAAACCAAAAGTTGATGATTGGGCAGGACCAACCACTAGGTGCACCTGCACTATTCTCCCCCAATTGAGAAGAACTTAAGTAATCCGTGAAGACATTATGGAAAGATCAATGCCAAGTTTCTTGAAATCATCTTCAACAATGTAGGTAGCTTCTGACTCTAGTTGTTGGACCAACTTTATCAGGTATTCCATATAATATTTCTTCCTGGTCTTCTTAGCAACCCTCTTGTATAAGACCATCTTTGCTATTGGTTTGGGTTGTGAAGGAAACGCTATGTCTTGAATCAATTCCTTTACATTAGTATCATTGTCTCCTTGTTCAGGCTAGGACCCTTGTATTTGACTAAATATGATATGTTGAACATAGGTGACAATGCTATCTCTTGGGGTAGGTCTACCTTGTAAGAATTGTGCCCATACTTAGCTAAGATTTTACATGGACCTATTCTTCTCATCTGTAACTTACTTGGTACTCCCTTTTGGAGTCAAGCTTTGTTTAGACAGACCATCACCCAGTCTCCAACTGCAAATTGAATGTCCTTCCTCCTAATATCAACTCTGTCCTTGATATGAAAAGTGTTCTCCTCTAAGGTTTTCCTGAATTGCTCATGTACCTCTTTCATGGACTCTGCAAAGTCCTCTGTATGCCCACTTCTCTCTTTCATACGTCTGAGATCCCTCAGTTCATACACTCCTCTAGGGTGCATCCCATTAACTACTTCAAAAGGACTTCTCCTTGTTGTCCTATGCACGGTGTCATTGTATGCAAATTCAGCTTGGTGAAGGACTTGATCCCAAGCTTTCCCTTACTCTTTGGTTAGACATCTTAGAAGATTTCCTAAGGTCCTATTCACAACCTCAGTCAACCCATTAGTCTGTGGATGGTAAGAAGATCCAAAGGACATATTTGTTCCTAGTTTCTTCCATAAGGTTTTCCAAAAATTCCCCATGAATTTGGTGTCCATATCTGAGGCTATGTTGATTGGAAGTCCATGGATTCTGATTATTTCCTTGAAAAACAAATGTGCAATGTGACTGGCATAATGAGTTACCTTACATAGAATGAAGTGACCCATTTTATTGAATCTATCAACAACAACATATTTGCTATCATATCCAGTCCTAGTCTTGGGAAGTCTAACCACAAAATCCATACTCACACATTCCCATGGTCTATTGGGAATTGGTAAGGGTTGATACAAACCAACATTGGAGGATGTGCCTTTGGCTTGTTGACATATTGTGCACTGTTCCACATATCTCCTTATATCTCTCTACATTCTTGGCCAATAGTAGAACCTTTGTATCAATTCCAAATTTTTATTGAGTCCAAAATGACCACTAAGGCTTCCATTATGTTTTTCTTGCATCAAGTTTTCCCTCGTTGATCCTTGAGGTACACACAATTTTCCACCTTTGAATAGGATTCCATTCTATAATGTATACTCTTCAAACTCACTATGAAAGTGATTGTTGAATTCTTGACATACCTTGTAGGCTTTTTGAAATCCTCATCCTCACTGTAAAGATCTTTATAGCTTTCTACACCAAAATATTCAACTGTATCTCTTGCACTGTGAGTAATCTCCTACTCAATGCATCAACAACCTTATTTAACTATCCCTTCTTGTGCTTAATATGGAAAGTGTATGATTGTAGGTATTCCATCCATTTTATATGTCTGTGCCTCAACTTGTCTTGAGAGTTTAGAAAACTCAATGCTTGGTTGTCTGTAAACACAATAAACTCCTTGGGTAGGAGGTAGTGTCTCAACTTCCTAAGTGATCGGACCAGTGCATAAAGTTCCAAGTCATAAGAAGAGTATCTTGTTTAGCCTCGTTGAGCTTCTCACTAAAGAATCCTACTAGTCTATTCTCCTGGCTCAAAACTGCTCCCACTACAATGTTGCTAGCATCACACTCCAAGGTAAATAATTTCTCAAAACTTGGAAGCACTAGTATTGGTTGTGTGGCCACCTCTTTCTTCAAGAGTTCAAAACCCCTATCTTCCTCTTGTGTCCATTTGAACTTAGTCTTTATACCCCCTTTAATAGTATCAAGCATAGGGGCACAAAACTAAAATGTCTGATGATTTTTCTATAAAACTGGGCTAATCCATGAAAAACCCTCGCCTAACTAGCTGTTTTAGGAGTTGGCCAACTGAGTATAGCTGATACCTTTGAGATATCCATATTCAAATCTCCTTTTGACACCACAAAGCCAAGGTAAACAAGTTCCTGCTTCATGAATTTATTTTTCTCCAAATTGATAGTTAGTTGTTTATCTTGCAATATTTTCAATGTTTAAGACGCTCCTCTCTAGTCCTACTAAATATCAATATGTCATCAAGGTAAACAAAAACAAATTTACTAGTAAACTCTTTAAGGACTTCATTCATGAGCCTCATGAATGTGTTAGGAGCATTATTGAGTCCAAATGGCATGAAAAGCCATTCATAAAGTCCTTCAGTTGTTTTGAAGGCAATTTTTGATTCATATCCCTCCTTTATCCTTATTTGATGGTAGCCACTTTTGAGATCTATCTTGGTGAAGAATTGTGCTCCACCCAAATAGTCTATAAGATCCTCAATTCTGGGTATAGGGAACCTATACCTAATAGTTATCCTATTGATAGCCCTAGAGTCTGTGCATAGACTCCATGTAGCGCCCTTCTTAGGTGCTAGAACAGTTGGAACTGCACAAGGGCTTATGCTCTTTATAATCAACCCACTATCTAGAAGCTCCTGCACTTGTCTAGCTATCTCCTCATGCTGCTGAGGTGTCATTTTGTAGGGGGATTTGTTCGGTAAAGATGCTCCTGGGACAAAGTCTATCTGATGACTCACTGTCCTCTGTGGTGGTAAGGTGGCAGGACTTCCATCATTGATAATATCCTTATACTTGTCCAATCGACACTGTATCTTTGCAGGCATGTCTGTCTTCTTAGTCTTTGATTCTTTTTTAGGCTTCACAATGATAGCATAACCACAACTCTCTTCCTCCTTAAGGGTCTTCAATAACTCCTTTCCACTTACTAACAACACATTAGGGCTCACAATCTTCCCTTCCTCTTCTTCCACCAAGGACTGAGTTTTAAAGGTAACTCCATTTTTCTGAAAAGAGTAAGAGTTCCTTTCACCATCATGAATGGCCTTTCTATCAAACTACCATGGTATGCCCAATAGGAGATGACACACATCCATGGGTAACACATCACTCAATATCTTATCCTTGTAAATCCCTATAGAAAACTCTACCCATGCTTGTTCATTTACCAACACATGTTGCCCCTTATTAAGCCAAGTAACCCTATATGGACTAATATGAGCTTCCTCTGAGATAATGTTATCAGTAAACCTAGAGTCTATAACCTTACATACTTTTCCCAAGATTTTATATTTCACCTTGAAAATGGATCTTCTTTTCTTTGGTTCTTCCTTAACTGGTTCCTTGATTAGAATTCTCCTAATCATTAAGTTTTCCCCAACTTCTGAGTCCAAAATTATCTCAGGGGATTTCACACTTGATGTGTCTTCTTGTACATAGGTCACTCTCCTATCACCTTGAGAAGAAGATGGATTCTTTCCAGGACATTTGTATGTCAGGTGTCCTAATTGATGACAGTGGTAGCACTTCATATTTGCAAAGTAGGATCCTATTCCTCCATTAGATCTTCGTCTATTGTTCTTGCTTCCAGAACATCTTCCTCTGCCATAATTTCCTCTGCCACTAGTTTCTCCACTTTCTCTATGAGTTTAGATTCTCCTTGGGCCCTCTGATCAAAACTTCTGCCACCAAAACTCTCCCTATGGCCTCTGTTATCTCTTCCTTGCCTGTTACCCCTACTTTCTGATTCTTTCTTCTTCTTACTTTTCTCTTCTACCTTAAGGGATAATTGGTAACACTTGTGGACAGTAGCAGGTCTCAAAAAACTTATCTCTTCTTGAATTTCCCATCTCAAACCATTGAGATATCTCTCCACTCTCAAACTTTCATCCTCTTGAACCTTGGACCTTAAACACAATTTTTGGAACTTCTCAGTATAAGAGTTCACATCAAGCTCCCTCTACCTCAAGTTTTGTCTTTTCTTATGTAACTGAATCTCATAATCTTCTGGCATATAATCTTCTTTGAGTTTTTCCACCATACCATTCCAAGTAGCAATAGCAAGTTTACCTTCCTTCTCCTTCTCTGTTTGAACAAATTTACACCATGTTAAAGCAACTCCCCTTAATCTTGATTTGGATACTCTAACTCTTTGGGCTTCACTCACCCCATCACAGTCAAAATGATTCTCTAATCCCTCAATCCATTCCATCACAAATTCTGGCTCCATCTTGCAACTAAAAAGAGGTATACCTTCTAGGGCTTTGCCACTCATGGCCTTTAGTTCTCTTAAGAAAGACTCTTCTTGAATAACAGTACGAGGCTCTGAAACTTCATCTTCCACTACTGCTGCTTTGCCCTTCCCCTCTTGTTCATATATATTGCCACTAACTTCTTCTGTCTTCTCCTCTACTTCACCCAATTAGGCTATCCTCTCTCTCAAGAGTCTATTATCTAACTCTTGTTCATCCACCTTCTTGGCCAACTCTACATTTGTCACCATGTTGGTTTCCCCAACTGATTCTCTGTCTAAAATGCAACACTTACTCACTAGCCCAAATCTTTTAGGGCTCTAATACTAATTTGATAGGGAGATTGTACACCTTTCAACTTAGCCCAAGTTCAAATCAAGTCACATAGGACTTTCTCTAGGGTTTCACTGATCACTAAGGATCCTTGGAGCATTCCAAACTAATCTCCTAACCCTTCCCTTCAATCCTCCTATCAAGTTTATCAAGCCACCAATCTATACTTCCATAAAGCTCACCAGGGTAAGCCCTCTTCCTAACATTCCAACTAATTCACCAACTTTGCAGGAGTTAGGATATGTTCTTGGACCATCTAACCTCACAATTCCAACTTCTATCAAGTTATTGGGTTCATTTCTCCATTGCTACCCATTCTTCCTACTAGTCAGGGATAGAAGCAATCAGGCCTCAATTAGCCCTATTTTCCAGGGATTTTGATTTCTTGGGAAAAAAATCCACACAACCACACAATCCAAGATATGATCCAGATACCCTTTACAAAGCCCTCAAATATTTTCTAGGTCTTAGGATCTAGAGGTGTTCGTACAACAATAAACCCTAAATGGGCTAATTCCTTAAGTAATGAACTAGTCTCTGTAAACCGTGTTCAAAATCCATTCAAATGGGTTCAAATGTCCTCCAAATCATGCACCAAGCTTCGTCAGGGTTACATGAACTCCACTGAAGTGTTGGATTTCTTAGTTCAATCCCCTCCTACAAATTACACACTTTGTTCCTCTTAATTTCCCTAGTCGGGCTATGGCCAAGCTCGCCTAGGGAAAGAGCTCAAAATTTACCATTACTACCTTTGCAACCAAAAAAAATGAAAAAATACTATACATATGCTCGTCTTTCATTCCTCCAAGGCACATTTACTTTCCATGGTCAGAATTTTGTAAGGAGCCATTTTAGTATATATGACCCTGACTGGTCTAGTGAACCTAGAGTAGGGATAACAATTTATTACAATGCACAAAACAAAACCTCTGAACTAATATAATAAAAAATACACTTTAAATCAATGAATAGAACCTAATTACATTGAATAGAAAGCTAATTCAATCTATTAAACACTTTGTGTAACAAAAACTTAGAGAATTGCTCTGTAACAGAGAACCGTTCTTTCAAATTACTTACAATTTGTGCCAATAGGTAACCAACCTCCTTACATGGTTCCCAAAACTCTTAAATATGTCCTAATGACCTAATGCAACTGTTGGAACTGACCCATAACTACCTTTGGGGAGTTTTGCATCTTTTTGCAAAGTTGCTCGACAACATTTTTGTCGAGCAACTTTTCAAAGTTGAAAAAAAGAGATCTTAGAATATGTCTCCCGCGACTGCAGCGATTAGGGCTTCTGCCACTGCCAATGTGTTTGCTGGTGCTCAGACTCCTCCTGCCGCCACAACTGTCATTACTGTTGGTGCTGCTGAAGAAGCCTTTGCTGTTGGGGCCGCTGCAACTGTCTTTGCCGATGGTGTCGCTGCAACCTCTAGTGATCGTCAGACCTCCTGCGGTCTTTCCTTTGGTGTGGGTGTCGCGCCTGCGGAACCTATTGTGGGGTGTGAGGATGTTGTTCTTGTGTAGGTTTATGGGGTTACAACCTCGGATTCTGATAGGAAGGGAGGGGTTTAGGCCCCCCGTGTGGTGTTTGCAGAGCCCTCCTCTGCTGCTAGGGCAGATGAAACATTGAATCTGGGTGAAAACCATGGGCCTGTTCCTGTTTCTTCTCCTATATCCATTGTGGTGGATGTGGAGGTGGAGGAGGAAATAGACCACAATATCTCTGTGTATTCTTCCCATGCCTTGATTTGCAGGTTCAAAGGTTTTTGGCCTAGCCTCCCGAAGCTACATGAATGGATTTCTAGCCATTGGGAGCCTATCCTCGTAGATACAGTCCACATCTTTCCCTTGGCTAAGGGGTATTTTATAACAAAATTTGATGATGCTTTGGACAGAAATAATTTTCTGCGCGAATATTTTTTCAGCTGGGAGGATCATTTTATGTTGATGGTTAAGCCTTGGCATATTGATTTTAACCCTATTTCAGATTCATTCATCAGGTTTCCTATATGGGTTCGTCTTCCGAATCCCTCCTGCATTTATGGATCAACGGTCTGCTGGAGGGGGTTGGTAATGCTCTTGGGGAATTTTTATTGGTGGATGGTGATTCTTCTGACATACTCCACTATACTTATGCTCGCATTCTAGTGGATATTGATCCCTCTAAGGGTCTTCCTGCGGAGATAGTGATCAACTCCTCTAGAGGAAGCTGGAATCAGTCTCTGGATTATGAAGGGATTCCCTTCAGATGTAGAAGGTGTTTTAAAACTGGGCATATGGTTGCTCAATGTCGAATGGGTAAAAAGAAAACTAATGCATCTTGGTAGAATAGTGCTTCTACACATCACTATATGGTGGAAAAGAAGCCTTTCTCACCAAAAGTTTTTCCCAGGCGGCTGCGCAGGTCACTCCTCCTCTTGGTTTGGTTGTGGCTCCTGAGTGTCCTCCTATGAATGCCTCTCATGTGGTTCCGTCACCTGGTTTGGTGGGGGCTGCTGTGTCTCTGGTTTCCCCTGGTGATGTGGGGGAGGTGGCTATTAATGGTTCTGTGGAAGTTTCCCCTGCTAGTAGCTTTGTTAATTCTGGTGTGGTTGATGATCCTCCACGTTAGTAGGATGAGGCAGCTAGATTTGAAGAGGGATGGATTACTGTGAAAGGAAAAAAAAAAAGATGTCCTCTTCCTTTGATATTACTCTTTGTTCCCATCAAAAGGGTGCTAAAGGTAAATCCTAGACTTGGATTTTTCTTTAGCTTGGGTTTGCATGAAGGTTGTTTCATGCATTGTTCCTCCAAGGTTGTGGGTGCATGTTGTAAAACCCTCACTGTAGTGTTTACCCATTTTATTTAGAGGGCATTATTGAATATCTTTTGTGACAATATTGTATAGGGTTTCAGGGCCCCTTCAAAACATGTTGTTACCTTAATCAAAAACTTTGCAAAGTTACAAAAGTTGCTCGACAACTTTTTACAACTTTTACAATTTGACAATCCCAATGCCCTAACCCAATATTATGGGTTCAAATCATTACAAAAACACTTTCTCAACTCCGTTACAATGAAAATAGGCCATTTCTAGCACTCTAGGTGCCTTTCTCCAATTTTGCCCTATTTTGGGCTACATCCTTACCATGGATCAAATTGACACAAGTTTACACAAACTAAAACATATCACAACAAAATTTGAACACAACTAAACTAGATTCATTCTAAACTATCATAAGCCTAGGGAAGGCTTTTACAAACCAAAAGTTGATGGTTGGGTAGGACCAACCACTAGGTGCTCCTGCACCAATTTCTTGTGCTAAAAAATAGATCTTGAGCTAGGGATTGCATGTTTGAGCTTGGGAAAGACAAGGATTGTTCTTGAAAGAGAAAAGAGAGTTACAATTATTATTTTATAACAATTTAGAATTTTAAATGTTCAAACTTATTTTTCCTCTTGCATTTGATTTGATATTGTACCGTCCTAAACAGTTAGCACCCATAATTGGATGCTCTTTTAGGCACCATTTTGGCGATTTCAAAATTTAATGTCTGTTATGCTTGATCCAAGCTTACCTATTTCCACTTAATTTCACATTTGCATCATCATCCCGACACTTGGTTCTAATTTCATTACATTTTACTAGGTACATAACGTTTGGAACATTATGTACCCAGGTACTTAATGTTTGGAATTTTATGTAACTGCATATTTTGGCTCAAATTTGAACTAGGACCAGTGTCGATGTTTTGGTGGGAAAATAGATCCCATGGTCGACTTGGCTTAATTTTGAATCCCAAAATATTTGAGAGGTATATAAACACCCCATCTCTCATTTTGAAAACGAAGAATAAGGACCTAAATCAAGATTTCAAGAGTATTCTTAAGATTTGAAGGCAAGCATCCAAGATCTAGCAATTTATCCAAGCATCCAAGAATATTTGAAGGCAATCTTCTCCATTGAAGCAAGCTTCTCTCCCATGATGGCCAAGTAGAGGAGTTCTCAATCAACCTAGAAGATCCATTTGTCCATCATTTGCATTCTTCTTCCAAAGCAAGTGATTAGCAAGCCTAGCAATATTGAATATGTAGGAGTGACATTCATAGATCCATGCATTTGTGAGGGCATCCTTGATTCCTTTCTACAACAACAACAACAATGTAAGAAACATTTCAAGTATCTTCATGAATATGAACGATATCTACATTCATTTGTGAAGGTATAATCAAGGTAGATCAAACATTTAGCTTTCATTCACATTCCTTTATGCAATTTCAATTCAATTTCAAGGTTGATTCCTAAACATTGGTTTGACCAAGGAAAAACCCTTTCCACAACCTTTTTCCTATTTTCTGTGTGCAGGTACACGTGGCACAACTGTTGGAAATTTTACAGAAATATTGGAAATTGTAGGAGCAACCCTGTGAATTTTAGCCCGAATCATAGGGTATAAGTTGTTTGGAACTATTTGTACCCATATACAAGTTGTTTGGAACATTTTGTACCCAACATTTTCAGCCCAGATATATACCATAGGTCAGTTCCACAGTCTAGAACTCGTTTTAAGTCATTTATGGTTCTTTGTTGTTTGTTGCCAGTTTGTATTTCCCAATTTGTCTATATTTTCTTATTTGGACCTCTATCTTTCATACTTATCTCAAATTACACCTATCCATTTCACAAATACACATTTAGTGAAAGATTATTGCATCAATTTAGCGCTTGAGGCCTCTCTTGAGCCTATTGGGTCATTTTCCTTCTGAATTATGCATTAGGGAATTGTATCTACCCCTTGCATCCTTTTCCCCCATGTACAAATATTTCCTTTATGTTGCATCATGAAATGAAATGATTCTTTCCATGAATGTGTTAAAATTTCTTAACATTTTACTTTCTTTGCACTTCGAAGGCAATCTTTAGAAAGTTTTAATGGATTTCTCTTGATTTGGATATTAAAAAATGTAAGACTATGTTTATTTAATATTTAACTAGGATGAACCTTACATTAAAAAGGTTTTCATAGTTGAAAAGAAAATGTTTTAGGGTGATTTACTTGTGTAAATGAGATTTTGACACCTTAATGAGAGTCATCTATAAGGGTTTGATGCTTTTAATAATCGTAGGAGTTTTCTAGTTTGTGTAGGAGATATGAAATGTGGATTGAAACCCTTAAGACTTCTCCATTAAACTTGCCAAATTGGTTTGGAGGTCTTTGGTAAAAGACACTCCATGGTCTTGCTCCACCCACCCCTCCTTGATAAAGTATTGGTATTTTGAGAATACCCTTGTATGCACGTGTCTTCTTATATGTGGGCAAAAGCTTGTGTTTTGTAAATGGTGTTTGCTTGTTCCCATGTGTATCACTCTTAGGCAAGGTGGAGTGGACCTCATGGTTGGTTTAGCCTTTCTCCCATTTGATTGAATCTTGGAGTTATGAGGTCTTGCAAGAACCTTTTTATCTTCATTTTGAATATTGTATGAAACAAGTTGTAAGAAGGTTTATGTATTTGTACTCAAAGAGTAAATTTTTATGTTTTTATATGTATTTTATGACTTATAATATTATTTTTGCATTGCTTCTAGAGTAGTGAAAACACAATATTTTGAATCTCCTAAAAATGGTTCAATGATTACATGCATACATCGAATGAATGCAAACAAGTCCCTAAAAAAAGTAAAGATGCATGTATCTAGGACTATCATGCTACATGTAAATCACTCAAATTGGTTTGTTGTACTTCCTAGCTTACAATAGTAAGAATTTATATTAATTAATAGATTTTTTTTCTTGGTAAAGGCTGGAGAAAATCAATTAAAGACTAATATATCAATTATAGAATTGCATGGACAATTGGGTTGTGTTATAAATCAAGTGAGAATTGTTGGTGAGGAGTATATTATGTTCGAAATTGGTTCCACATGTATCAAAATGTGGAATTATAGACAGAGCACATGCGTTGTTTGACAAAATACCTCAAAAAAATGTATGCAAAATGTGAAAGCACATTGAAGACATTGAACTATTTGACAAAATGCTAAAATGAAATTATATTTCATGGAATGTTATGGCCATTTCAAGATATGCACAAAATGGATGCTTCATTTATTAAGGTAGTTTCATAGAGTACCATAATATACTTTTTGAATGGTCTTCGGAAGTTCTGTGCAAAATGAAAAATTGTTTATTTTTTTAAATTAAATTAGACACTCATTTTTCACTCAACTTATTTTTACCAATTTTTACCAGTGATTCGAAAGGAGGAATAACTATTCAATTTGTAAAATTGTATATTTCTTTGTAAGAGAAACATTATTTTGATATGTAGATTACAAGTCTTCATGAAAGAACTCCAAATACTCTATATAGATCTACCTCTACACTAAGACTAAGACAAGTAGTATACAATGGCCTTACTTTTCTACACTTCACATCTTTTGACCATCTTGGTCCAAGTCTTCTATAGTTGGATTTTTATACAAACTAATGCACCTATACCATCTAGCACAAATTACATAGACAACAAAGTCAATTGTTGTGAGAAAGGCCAATAAGAAATAGAAGCGGTCCATGTGACCTTTGTTAAGATTCCTAGGTATCCAACCAGGGCTATTCTCCCTCTTTGTGATATCCATCACAACAGTCACTAACAAACTGCTAACATAATTCCCAAGTGAAATTGATGTCATGCAGAGAGCACTCCCAAAGCTCTTAAGCCCATCTGGTGCTTGTGCATTAAAAAACTCCAATTGCCCAACATACATAAACACCTCAGAAGCACCTATTAGAACATACTGTGGGACTTGCCATAATATGCCCAAGGGCTTAAAACTAGCTCCCTTTTCTATTGTCTTAAGGCGCTCCAACTCCACAAAACCAGCTGCTACCATTGCTGTCATTCCAATTATTAAGCCCACTCCCATTCTTTGGAGCTCTGTGAGGCCTTTTGGGTTTCCTATGATGAGAGAGGCAAAGGGGCTTAGAACTCTCCTGTATAGCAGGACCCATGTGACCACACTCAAAATGTCAAACACTGACATGCTAGCTGGTGGTATTCTGAATCTTCCTAGGCCAGTGTTCATTGTGGTACCTTGCTCTACAAACAGCGATGTCATCTGTGTGAATACAACTGAATATGTTATGGTGCATAGCCAAATGGGGAGCATTCTTAGTATGCATTTTACTTCTTCTACTTGAGTTACAGTGCATAAACGCCATGAACCTTTTTGGGTTTTGTTGAGATTAGTTGAGTGTCTGAATTCGTCCATTACTGCTGCCTTGTCAAGCCACCTAGACCATCAAACAAGATTCATCTTCTTAGTATATTATCAAAGAGACCATTTTTTTAATATTATTAAACTGTTCTAGCTTTTGAAAATAAACTTTTATCACTAAAAATAAAAATTTCACATGATTAAGTTGTGAAGTTTCCATCAACTATTTAAATAGTAGAGTTGACAAAAGTATCAAATCTTTCATATGAATAAGTTGTGAAGTTTCCATCAACTATTTAAATAGTTTGATATTTAGATAGAGTTGACAAAAGTATCAAATCTAGGTTCTTATCAATATTTTAATTAGGCAAAGAGATATAACTACAACAAGGATACAAAGGTAATGAAGTAATTACAATGGTAGCAAGATGTAGAATATAATGGGACAAATGCATTCAAAAATTCCCCATGTCAGTTATTTAAGTATCAATTTAATAAGTTTTAATAATAGACATTCTATTATACAATTGATAAATGAAAAAAATATAACTCTTCAAAATATATAATATCTTAAATAAGAAAAATGAAATTATTAAAATTGAAAGTTAAATAAATAATGTCTATATATCTTTTCTTATTTATTTACTACTTGCTTTTTTTTAATAAATAACACTCATTATATTTGAAAGAAAAATACTTAATTTATATTAATATAAGTTAATATAGGAATACCTACCATTATACAAATTTTAATCAAAATTAATTCATAATAGCTTTAAATAATTTAATAATATATATTAATATGAATATTATTAACAAACAAAGATATCTTAAACATATAACTTTTAGTGTATGGTATCTCAAGATTAATATATGATTTTTAGAAAGAAATATTTAAGATATTTATGCTAGTTATATTCTATCTCATCTCATCTCATCTCATCAAGTAATTTAAAGGTTAAAGAGCATATCTTATGTATATGTTCAAGATTTGTCATTTTAAAGACTAAAATGATTAAATATGAAATTAACTATTGAAATTAGTTTAAATTTTACAATTAGTTTTAGTTCAAATTTGTTATGTTAGATAGTTTTGTAATATTTTTAGTAAAGAAAACGAGTTTAGATACACTACTGATGCAAAATAAAAATAAAAGGTGGGTAGCCAAAAGAATCAAGTGAGAGTGATAAAGATCTTTTAGGCTTATGTGTTGAGCATAGTATTGTCATTGATGTCAAAGATGATGTTTAAGGTTGAATGATGTCAAGGAAACATGTGGAAGTTGTTGGTCAGATGCTCTCTTCTGTAATGTCAATATTATAATTATAGAAGCAACATTGGGAGCAAGTACCCAGACCAATTGTTCCTAAATGTCTAGCATGTTTGCGGAAGTCTAGAAGTGTTTGCATTGGGTTTTGAAGTTTGTTACTCAGAGATAGTATGAGTATCTAATTGCACTATCATTTTTCTTGATACCACATTCTATCACTGTTGAGAGTTTGAGCTTGCATTTTGGATAGTAAGTAAGGCTACACATGAAGATAAATCTATTCGAGTTTCAAAGGATTTTCTCTAGAGGACATGAAGTTAGAAGTGACAGATTGGACATTGTGTTAGGTGGTTGATTATGGAAGAGTTTATGTTGGATGTGCCAAATAAAGGAAACGTGCACCAACTAGAGGAAGAGTGTGGAGGTAATATGGGACTACTTAAATTCATGACAACAAACACATAGTATATTCTTACTCATGGAGTAATACAATTGGTTTAGTACCAAGCTGACTACTTATTACATAATGTTTGAATTAAGAAGTTCATCTTTGGCCGATTTGCGTACAATCTAAGTTGATTCTAGGTTGACATGAAGATGTTAATAATGTAATGCAATATGTATATTGATGTTTTGTTTCATTTCAGTAGAGTACTAGTTGAAGGTGTAAGCAACAAGGTAAAGAAGGTGGTGATGAATATAGATTGTAAAGTGTGCAAGCCAAGATGCATTATACTGACCACATTTTGCTTGTGTTGTGAAGAAGATCTAATCTATCAAAAGATAATAAGTGTATTCAAAAGGTCTACATGATAAATTTTTATTACTTCTATACATTTATTGTAATTGAGGTTGGAGCCTCTTGATTTGAGTTGGTTGTTAAATGCTGAGTTGTAGCTTAGTTGCAGGGGGTTGGTGTCTCCTATAGGTTGGTGCTTGCAAATCAGATTGGGGATTGGTGTCTCCCTCTTGGGTAGTAATTCTTGTGGGTTGGTGCCTACAAAATATTGTAAGTTGATTATTATTTTGGCGAGGTTGGATTTGGACTATAAATCAAAGCAACAATTCTTATCGTGGTTTCCCTTTTGGGTTTCCATATAAATTTGATGCTCTCTTGTGCTGATGTATGAATGTGTTCATATCTTACATAGTTTTGTTTTTTATGTTATTTTGAGATGTGTTAATAGAACTTGATGCTACAATAGTTTTTGAAGTTAAAAATTGGTAATACTTATTTACCCTCATCCCCACCTCTCAATATATTTGTGTTCATAACATTATGATTATATCAAAGTTTTGGACAATCATGTTAATGACAATTAAATAGAGTGACGAGGTGTATAGGATCTTTATTAGCTCGACAACATTCCTAGACGTCTTAGCCTACTTCATTTTATCCTCTGCTTCCTTCATCCTAGCCTCGAGAAGCAGTCTTCTGATTGAGCTCC
>MU227313.1:766266-776675 GCA_018584345.1 Thuja plicata | reverse complement strand
AGGTTCAATTCTTGATTCATGCATTCGCAAGTTAACTCTAGATTCAAGATATACAACTTGATCTTGATCTGTAGTTAGATATGCTTTAGATCCGTTAGGATGCTTTAAAGCATTTACATAAAGCTTGTATGACCATAAAAAATAAAAAACAATTCTACAAAATAGAATAACTTTGCTTTATCTGCCGTGTATAAATCATATCCACAATTTGTGGCTTTTCCGACTGTCGGTTCTGATGGTCGGTGTTCTTGGTCGTCGGTGTTCCTTTCTTTGAACATGTTGTCGAGTATGCTTGTATTTTACCAACTCTGCTTGTGGTTCGCCAATGATGCTTTCTGTCTGCCGGTAATGCTTGCTGTCTGTGTTTTTTCTCTGAGTATACTAATGGCAAAATAATGTCATCAATAATTAAAGGTCGATTTGAGTTAAACATCAAGTATACAAAATATATGATATTTGTGCAATCATTAGTTCCACTTGAGTTATTTATGAACATTTGTACTCCCAAGGAATATTTTTTTAAAGACTATAAACATATTACTTCTTTTCATTTCCAGTGTAAATGACAATGCAAATTTAGTGCCAAAAGGTGGATCCAAATGAGTGCACAAATATGGAAATCCAAGACTAATGCATAGTCTCAATTGTTGGCTTGGAAAATTTTACTTCATAAACTACCCTTTGGAGATAGACTAAGATGCATTGTAGTTCAACTAGCTAACTGCCCCTTCTGTTTATGTATAAAAAATATTAAACATATATTTTAGGATTTCCCCTTTGTTAAACAAATATGGAATGCTATTAGTTTTTTTATAATATTGTCGACTAATAAAATTAGCATGAGAAATAAACATGATAAGCCAACCACAAAAAACTATTCTATCATGCAAATAAAAAAAACCTAATCTCATTAATGAAGCTACAAGTACAAAATGCATGAAATTAAATAACAAAATCACATAAGCATTATGAATATCCTTCATTCCACTCGGTTCTTCTTTCTCCTATAATTGATGTTGTGCTCAAAAGATGAGTGCCCTAATGTGATGAAAACCAAGGAGAAGTTGACATAATAATAGTGAGGATACTAGAAAGTTTGTGGTTGGCTGAAATGAGAATTGAGCTCACAACTTATAGATTTCTAAAGTTACATGAACAAACACAATCAAAAGGCAACAAATGGACAAGGTCAAAGAAGAGGAAAAGTTGAGAGGGAGCCAAAAGGACAATGTAGAAGAGGAGACAAATTAGAAATAAAATATGGCCAGTGGAATTTATAAATGGAGATGAAAGTGGAGTGAAATAAAAAAAATCATTTATTAATTCACTCCCATATTAATAATTAGTCAATTAAATAATATTTAATTAATTGTGACAAAAGGGTTAAAAAGATGTATAAATGACACTTATCTATCCTAAGGAGGACATGTTAGGACAAGAGGGGGGAAAATAATTAAAAGATTATTCTCCTAAGGAAATCTAATGACATAGATTAAACAATTGTCAAAACTATTTAATCAGACTAAATGATGAAGACCAACAAGGGTTAAAATAATTGATGAAATCATTTAATCAGACTAGTGATTGAGGAAAAATTGACAGGATATGGTCATATTAGAGGAGGAAAATTAGTAATTAATTCAATAACTGGCGTCATTTAATTACTGAAAGAATGACACAAAATCGACAAATGATGAGGACCAAATGCATGATACATAGGACAGGTTAAAAAGGTGGCGCCATAGGCATTGGCCATTTTTAAGCATCTATAAATGCTATTTTTCATCAAAAGTTGAATTGGAAAGAAGCTCTTTGATGTCATTGCGGATTTTATCAGACAAGTTATTCTAAGCATTACTTGGAAGGCCAAGTGGACTATCGTGTTCACAAGCAACTATTTTCTGGAAACTTGTATTGCATTGCTTTACTCTAGTATAGCTTCTTAGGTTGTTTTTTTGTTTTTATAGCTTCCAAATTTATCCAACAGAAGTGTTTTGGCCATGACACAACTTTAGCAAATTGAAGATCACATTAATTAGCTTCAAAACAACTGCAATATGGATATATATGTAAGTACAACATTCCCTCCATAAGGAACACACATTCAATTTTGTGACACTTTATATGAACACATTTACAAAATTATTTTTTGTTTGTATTATTCTTACAAGTTTTATTTTATGAGGTGAAAATGACAAAAATAGAAAATAAAACCCTTATTATTGAAAACATGAACCCTCCTTAAAAATAGTAATATATGGTACTTTATTTTATATAGATTGGAATTGATGTACAAGTCCTTAAAAGAGGCCTATTTAGAATCTAAAATTTTGAACATATTCATATTAAAACTAACACCAAATGTTTTTCTAAGACCAAGATTTGTGCTCATGGTGTGCTCCACTCTTGTTTCTCTTCATTGCCATAAAATCATTCATTCAATTACAAGATCTCTTGGATGCGATGTACAATAGTTGTATACTCAACATGGACATTTGAGATATCATTTTGGAGTGAAGTTCTATGTTTTATAATGGTTAGCAATAAAACCAGGGACACAAACTGGAGCTCTGAACCCCAATGAATTTATGATGTTGTAGTCTTATACATTGGACTCAGTCCTAATAAGAATAATATATAATTAGATATAGAAATGAGATTACCTAATTAATAGAACAATAAGCACATGTCTATTATATTAGATTGAGACCCAAAAGTAATTATATTTTGTACTCACTCTATATATCATGTACACTGTTATGTCTCCTTATACAATCATATCATATATCTTTATTTTGTATATTGTACCTTTCCCTATACTTCTCTTATATTATCTTATACCCACCTAATACATTTGATTGTTGTTTACAATATGTTTATATCTATAAGATGAGACATGACCCATGCTCAGTACCCCTAGTATGTGTTGGAATCATTTGCCGTTGCACCAAAAGCTTGAACTATCAAGCCTGATACAAATGCTAGATTTAACCCGACCCACAAGAGGCGGTTAAGCCATGTCACGAATCTCCAAGGAGGTGCTGACCACCAAGTCAACAATCTCCCTCTCAGCACCGACTGAGCCTTCAACACCCACTGAAGGTAGACTCGAACCAATGACCCAAGGATATGATACCAATTGTTGGAATCATTTTCCGTTGCACCAAAATCTCAAACAATCAATGCCCGATACAAATGCCAGATTTAACCCGACCCACGTGAGGTGGTTAAGCCATGTCACAAATATCCAAGTAGGTGTTGACCACCAAGTCAATAGTATATAGGTTATGTTCCAATCCATGAGTTATGTAGTGGGATGCAACATATTTGTTTGGATGTCTATTTGGCTACTCTATCCCTACCAACAATATATCTTCCACTCTCTATAAAAACTTGGGTTTCACTAGTCTATTATAATTTTTTTTCTATTAAAGATATATGAGTATTGATTTCATAAAGATGGTAACATTCAGATGTTTAGCTCGTGCTAATTACCAAAAGGAGAACCAGACATATATCAGTTTTACATATATCTCCAGCTACACCTGACTGCTATATCTGGAATAGAAAAAGTATCTAAAGCAAAAAATGTCTAATAAAGTGGATTATACAAAAATTATATCAAAATTCTATCTATCTGACATTATCAAATAAAGTCTTCATCTCCGTAGGGTACCCAAGTTACCCAGCCTTGCTATCCTTCCATCCATTTGCGCACATCATCTTTCCTTATATGATGTTCGTAGGGGTGTGCCAGGGGTACTGCAACTGAGATGTCTAGGCTTGGTATTGCAAAGATTGGAACTACATTAATCACTGGTCTATCCTCTTTTTTGAGGCCTTGAACTGCTGCCATAAATTTATGTAGGGCAGCTCTGAAGGGTGCTGGCTCCTAAGATTCCTTTGTCCAGGTGTAGCCATGTGAAACCTCCCATGCTACCAGTCTGACCATCCCATTTTTTAACAGGTCCTCCAACTTCTTCCTTTTGAATTTAATAACAACTCTAACCTGCACAACAATTTCATGAAATATGAGTCTCTTGAGAGACTTAGTAAGGCTTCTGTTATTACCACCAAAAAAATATATCATTTCTCCTTTTCCATATGTTCCACATAATTATGGAAGAAATAAGTGCAAAAAAACTATTAAAAGGCTGCTTCAAACCATTAATATGACCAGAAATAACATCCAAAATAGAGACTGCATAATGCTGAGGAAAACCGAAGAACTTCTAGATTTCTATAGCAAATGGATAGCTAAAGAACACATGGAAAACTGATTCAGGGAGAGGGCAGAAGGCACAAATACTAGGATCTCCATTAGGCAGTCTAAATGAAAACCTGTGCAAGAGAAGACGCCTCATAAAGCACTTAATTTTTGGTTCAGGTAGGGAGTACCAGAGGTTACAAAAGATCTTGTTCCACTTATCAGGCTCAAGGTTAAGGTTCTAGTAGGCATTAAAGTGGGGAAAGATGGGGTAGTCTTTGGTAAGGAGTCCATAGATGTGTTTGGAGCTAGATTTGGTAATCAAGGTCCCATCTATCCATCTGTACTGGAGGTGGCAACCACTATCCACATACACCTGCTTGTGAAGGAGGAGGTCAACACAAGATTCCTTTATCACTGAGTAAGTCCTAATCTGAGAGTTAGGAAGATCAAATATGTTTTTCATATCCTCCCATTCAACCCGTTGATCATCTTGCAATATATCTGCTAAGTAAGAGATGCCCTTCCCATTCCACTTCCTTATGGCTGAGCATCCTTGAAGTAGTGCCAGAGGCTTATCTCTGATTTTGAGGTTTCACCAAATGGATCTGTTCCTACAAGTTTTACCATGGAAATGGAATATGCTATTGTTAGAGATAAGATGTTTGACCAAGTTCCATGCTTTCCAGATTGATTTGAATACAACTGATCCTTGAACCTTAATCTCGACCTCACCTGCTATGATGTCATTCATTGTTAGGTTCCTCCATAGTTTTCATTTCTTGGGGTATCCCCTAAGTATGTTGTTTCTAATAAGGGCTTTTCATGGCTCATCCCCCTCCAAGGCTCTTGTGATCCACTTAGTTTCCAAGGATATGCCTTGCACTCTAAGATCTTTGAGACCCAGGCCTCCATGTTTCTTACTTTTAGTGCACCATTCCCACTTGACTGCATGACTCATTCTGTTACCTTTGTCATCTGACCATAAGTAATCCCTGATAGTCTTTTGGATATGGTTGAACTGGAATTGATTGAATAGCCAGACTGAGGATAAATATATAGTATAGGATGACATCACCTTTTGGCACACTTGAATTCTGCCTGCCATGGAAAGGTATTGGTTATCCCATTTGTTAAGTTTTTTTTCCACTTTCTCCTTAACCATCTCCCACATGGCTTTAAGGTTAGGGTTAAGGGAGAAGGGTATGCCAAGGTACTTGACCTAGAATTCTGGCCCTTCCCATCTGAAGTTCCATCTAAAGAGCCAGTCAGGGGGTTCTTCTGTCCATCCCAGAAATAAGGACTTCTCCATAGAAATCCTACTACCAGAGGCAAAGAAAAATAGATTCATTTTATCCATGAAGCAGGTTAAATTCTATGTATCCAATTTAAGCAGTAAGGTTGTGTCATCAACAAACTAAATGTTTGATAGCTCCTTATCCTTAGGTAGTAGAATACCCTTGACTTTTAGTATGATAGAGTTGTCTAAGATGAGATGTCCAACTGCTTCTTCTACTATTACAAACAGGACAGTGGCCAGTGGGCAGCCCTTCCATATAGACCTAGTCAATTCAAAGCATTCTGATCTAGCACCATTTACCTCCACCCTTGCAAGGCCCCCTTTCATTAAGATTTGGACCATCTTAATGAGGTTTTTTGGGGATTCCCAGTGCTGTCATCATCATGTATATGAATTCCCATTTAATCCTGTCATAGGCTTTCCCATAGTCTAGAAGGAGCATACATGTTTGTTGCTTAGACTCTTTTGCCCACTCAATAGCTTCCCAAAAGGTAACTACATTTTCTAGAATGAACCTACCTTTCACAAAACCAGTTTGGCTATAATCAATGATTTTTTGAAGCACCTTCTTGAGTCTGGTAGCCAAGACTTTGGCTATGATCTTATAGGAGGAGTTAAGGAGAGTGATAGGTCTCCAATTCTTAATTAGTGATTTATCACCCTCTTTGGGGATTAGTTTAATGACACCATCGTTGACATCTTTCCCCAAGGTACCAAGCTCAAAGGCTTCGTTATACAACTCCAATAGGTCTTGGCTAATCTAATCTACATTATTTTTGTAAAACTCTATAGGCAGCCCATCTAGCCCAGGGACCCTGCCTAATGCCATATGAGTAATGGAATCATTGATTTATTCTACACCAATAGGTAGATTGAGTAGGGTGGAGTCTGATGCAGAGGGCTTGGTACTCTAGTGTTTTCTTTACTCAATTTTCTTCTTTCTCTCTCCTAACCATCCAATGGTTACTTCTTTTTTGATTCTTCCCCAAGTAGGATCTCCAAGACCCTCACTATCAAATTCTCCTCCAAGGTATAGTTGATCTTTGGAAGATTCCAAAGTTTCTAGGCTTAACTAGTCCAACTAGTTCCCCAAATGCGTAGTCTTCTTCACTAGATCTCCCCCTAGAATTCCAAACCCATGCTTAGGATCTTCCCATACATTCTTCTGGACTCTTAACTATCTTCTTGGCCCATCTAAGGTTATTCTGAACCATTCCCCATACTTCTAGACACATTACCAATCCAATTGGTCTCAATTTCACTAGGAGGCCTAATTGCCAAATTCCTAGTAGGTCTAATTTCACTATTTTTGGGCTATTGCTCCCAAATTATCCAAATGAATCCACAAAAGACCTTGAAAATATTCAAGGTGTCTATCAACACTATCAGAATCCAAATTCCCAAATTCTGAATGCACCCATAACCCTAATTCCCACCAAGCCCTAGTTTGTAGCCTATTATTTAGGCCTCTGGACCAGTCAACATGAACAATTATAAAAAAGGTCTCCAAAATTTGATTCACCTCCTTCCACCTCTGAATCCTATTAGGAGACTATTTAGGGCATCTAAAAATGCCACTAAGTCTCTTCCCAAAGTTCATGGGTTCTTGAACCAAATCTTTCTTTACCCTATCCTGGCTCACCTGTATTCAACAGTAAGCCATAGGGCTTCCCATTTGGTTTAGGAAATCCATTGCAAATACAAAATGAAAAAAAAACCCTATCTATAGACTCTAACCCTAATTCCCCCATGGTTTCAGCCAAATCCACCAGTGGGTTCATAGGTTAGAGCTATTTCTAACTAAAAAACACTGTAATGTCACTTGCAGACTAGTGACCTTCAAAATTCACTAACTTTACACTACAAGAACTTGGAAACAAGCTATCTATTTCATATGAAAGCTAATTGAAACCAATACACCCCCATGGGGTCCAGTCACCTATGCCAATCCGTACACAGCTATACAGTAGCAAGAAGACAATGCAGATCACAAGAATGCAGTTACAATCATCCGTACAAAAGTACCAAAAAAATGTCACAATCCAAAATTTCATTAACCATACCAAATCATTGAATCCATGCTCATATACCAAGCACGGGTAGTTACAATTGATCTAACTACTTTTTGTCCATTTCTTGCAAAATTTGCTTGAGCAACTTTTGACATTTTGAGCATTTTGACTCTTCTTGTCAACTCGATGGGTGAGTTTGACTTCCATGACCCTAGGTAGGATATGTAGGGTCCTAAAACACACATTAAACCCAAACTCCATCAAAATAGAAACTTTCACTAATTTAGGCCAAAATGACCCTAAATCACCTAATGAGCACTATAGCTCTTACAATCATGAAGTTAAACAACATTGTATCTAACCTATTGGATCCTATGACAAACCACACTAAAACACCTAATACAACCCAAAAACATGTTAAAAAATCAAAATGGGAGGTGCCATGCACCATACTCCCCTGGGACAAATAACTCAAGTCCCTTGAGTTAGGAGGTCTTCAATGGTGACCCCATATTTTTGAATGTCCAGTTCTGTCATCCAAGTGGCCTCAGCTTCAGGTAGTCCCTGCCACTTGATGAGGTACTCCTTGTAGTTACCCTTCCTTGTCTTCTTGATCACTTTAGAATCCAATACATTTTCCAATTTAAGTGGCATTGGGGTAGGTAAGTCTTTCACCCAATAATCATCCCCCAAATCTACAAGAGTAGACTGACCTATGTTGAGTGATGGTCCCTTGTAGGGATACAGGTCACAAACATTGAAAATGGGAAAAATTCCCAAATCAGGAGGCAACTCCACCTCATAGGCATTCTTGCCATACTTATGCAAAATATTCAGTGGCCCTATCTTCTTCATGAGTAGCTTAGTTGGCTGACCTTTGGGTAGCCTCTCCTTCCTGAGATAAGCAAGTACTAGATCCCCCACTTTGAACTGAAAATCTCTTCTGGTCTGATCAACCTTGGACTTATACTTCTCCACTTGTTTTTGTAAAGTCTTATTGACTTGATCATGAAGTTCTTTCATCTGCTCTGCAAATGAATCCCCTTGTGCACTCCTCTTGTCCTTCAAACTGAGATCCCTTAACTCCAAGATCCCTCTAGGATTGACCCCATAGAATATCTCAAAGGGGATTTTACCTGTACTCCTATTAATGGAGTCATTATAGGCAAACTCTTCTTGCCCTATGATGTGATCCCATGACTGTCCATGTTGCTTGGTCAAGCATCTTAACAAGTTTCCATGTGACCTGTTGACTACCTCCGTTTGTCCATCTGACTGTGGATGGTAGGATGAAGAGAAAGACAAGTTTGTTCCAAGCATCTTCCATAGGGTCCTCCAAAAGTGACCCACAAACTTACTATCTCTGTCACTTACTATATTCAGTGGCAATCCATGGATCCTTACAATGTCCCTAAAGAATAGACCTAGAATTTCAGAAGCATCATTGGTTTTCTTGCATGGAATCAAGTGCAACTTTTTGCTAAAATGGTCCACCACCACAAACACACTGTCATGACCCCTACTTATCTTTTGTAACCCCAAAACAAAGTCCATGCTTAGGCACTCCCAAGGCCTTTGGGGTATGGATAGGGGTTGGTACAACCCACTATTGCTTCTTTGTCCTTTTTCTCTCTGAAAAATCTAACATTGTTCTACAAATATCCTAACATCTAATTGTAACTTAGGCCAATAGTAATGCCTATTCACCCACTCCAAATTTTTATCCACTCCAAAGTGGCCTCCCAAGCTTCCTTAGTGTTTCTCTTTCACAATGTTCTCCCCCATTGAGCATTGAGGTATACACATAAGACGTCCTTTAAACAATAGGCCTTCCTACAACATAAACTCATTGAAATCCACTTTGAAGCCCTGTTGGAACTTCACACATGCCTCATAGGCATCTCTAAAATCTTTGTCCTCCTTGTAGAGGTCCTTCAAATCATCCATCCCTACACTTTGAAACTATATCTCCTATATTGTGAGTACTCTTCTGGTAAGAGCATCTGCAACCTTGTTGCTAACCCCTTTCTTATGCTTTATGACAAATGTATAAGCTTGTAAGGATTCTACCCACTTCAAGTGCCTTTGATTCACTTTTTCTTGCCCATTCAAGAAACTTAGAGTATGGTTATCAGTGTAGACCACAAACTCCCTAGGTAATAGGTAGTGTCTTCACTTTTTTAGGGCTTGTACCATAGCATATAACTCCAAATCATAGGTGGAGTACTTTTGTTTAGCCTCATTCAACTTCTCTGAGAAGAAAGCCACAAGATGTCCCTCTTGGCTTAGCATTGCTTCAATAACCAACTTACTAGCATCAAACTCCACCATAAAGAGTTTATTAAAGTTGAGAAACCTAAGAGTAGGTAGCTCTACAATTCTCTTTTTCAACATTTCAAACCCTTGGTCTACTACCACAGTCCACTTAAACTGACATTTGATTCCCCCTTTGATGTTATTGAGAATAGGGGCACATACATGACTAAAATTTCTTACAAATTTCCTATAGTAGGAGGCCAACCCATAGAAACTCCTAACTGTTGGAGTTGATGAAAAACTATCAACCCTACAGCTCCCAAGAATCACCTGCATGCAAACACCTGTCACAGAAAGAGAGAAGCAAAATCTATGGAGGCCAAAAACAATAGATCTGTGAAAGAGGAAACATCCTCAATTGATTCAATAAAAATGGAATGGAATTACACAAAGGATTTATTAATTACAAAGTGATCAATCCTTATAAAGGAGATCAAAACTTTGAGATGGGTGAAGAAACCAATGTTGGGTGAAGAAACCAAGGTTGCATGAATAATTAATAAAAGAATCAATTATTGCATGCCTAAAGTTTAGCTTAAGTGAAATAGAGATAAAAGGGACTTAATAATTAAAT
>MU227313.1:702088-751802 GCA_018584345.1 Thuja plicata | reverse complement strand
TGGTCTTGGTTGCTTGGCATGGACTAGGAGGAGCTCGGCCTTGCTTAGGAATTTGGTGCCTATTACAGGCTATATAAGTAATTTTCCACAAAGATTTAGAGGATGAAAATTTCAGGGATTGAAGAGGCCCTAGATTTCTACCTACTGTCTGAAGCACGCGTCATAATTCATCCGGAGCTAGGAGATATCATGATTTTACTAAGACATCAATTTTGGGCATTTAATTGTTGTTGTTGGCCGACTTGTGGCATTTAATTTATGTGTTTGTATTTAATTTATGTTCTGGGCCAACCTGTGGCTTAGATTGGTATAAGTAGGGGTTGTGGGGGAAGTCTGTAGTCATTATTCATCCATTCTAGAGCAGAGGAAGAGGTAGAGGAGCGAGTTTTGAGAGGAACTAGTAGCTGTGGCTTGGGAAACAAGGAGATTGCTTGGTGGGCTTGCGAGATCTTGTGGAGTTTCTCTTGTAATTGCATTGTATTTGGCCGTAACCCAGAAGGCCTTATAGCCGGGCATGTTGGATGAAAATATGATGATTCTATTATGAGTATTTGCATTGTGTGGATCTAAATCTCTGTGTTGTTATTTTTTTTCATTGTGTGGTTATTTGCTGGGGCAAGGACATCTCCATTGGGGATTCTCCTACCTTGCCCTTCATCACAATGTTTTGGGCCCATTTGTCTCTAGCACTAGAGTGTTTAACCACAGAGTCATTAAACCATTTAATCATAAAGACTGCATTACTAATGCATGTTTCCTCTAGCAGGGAGGTTTTTAGGTAGAAGGATCCATTTCCAGGGCATCTCTTACGGATGTGGCTAGAGGACATAAATCTGGCCATGATGAGATGGTGGTTAGAGAGGGTATAGGGGATGACTCTGACTGTCTTGCCTACCTCATCTTTCTGGCATTTAAAAGATTCATGGTTGAAGTAAAATTGGTCCAATCTGGAGTATATCCTTTTACTGGTCTATTGGAAGTTGCACCAGGTGTACCATTTATCTTTATGGTCATCCTTTTTACCTCTAAGGGGGTCAATAAGTTTATGCTTATTAAGGAATTCATTCCAGAAATATTGTTCACAACCTTTCCATTCCAACTTGTTCCCCCCTTAGCTTATCTTGAGATTTGTCCACCATATTGAAGTCGCCTCCCACAATCCAGGGGATCTCTTCAAGAGAGCCTAACCATTTCCATAGCTCATTCCTCTCCCTATAGTCATTAGGAGCATAGATTGAGCATATTACATACTTATTGTTGTGGTCTTCAAGTACAATCCAGACTGCCTTGTTGCAAGGTGAAGTACCCCACTTCATCAATTTATTGGCCCAGAGGGGACTAAGGAGGATGGAGATGCCACATTTCCCTCAACTATGGGAGGAGGAGAAGGAAGAGGCTTCTCTCCAAATACATTTGAGTGCTATATCTAGAGATAAATTATTAGCTTTGACTTCCTGGAGCATCAAGCAATCAAATCCCTTATTGGCTCTTCTAAATATCTGGACTATGTATTTTCTGTCAGAGGATTCCAGAGTTCTGACATTCTAAGAGGCTATTATGAGATCCATACACTCATGTGGGGGATTTAGAGCCATTCCTAAAGCTTGAGAAGCATTTAGGGATTCCATTAGTGTGTGCTTCTCTAGGTTCTTTCTTGTTACTAGAGCCTATTGGTCTACCTCTTTTTTCTTACCCTTTATAGGGCATGAATCATCCCCTTCCACTATGGGATTCTCTCCTTTAGGTATAGAGTTGGTAACTTTTGGTATCCTTTTGACTTTGCTGTATTTAAGGACATCTTTCCAAGGGCTATCAATAAAATAAACTATGGCCCAATTTTGGTTGATGCCCTTCTCACTAAAGACATCTTTGAGGGAAGAGCCTTGATTCTACTTTTGTGGTTCTGTTTCTCCCCTCTTGTTGAATCCATCCAGCCTAGCAGGGGTAATAGGGAGGGTATGATAAGAAGGCTCAGATGTTAGACAGGTAAGGGGGGGGGGGGGGNTAGACAGGTAAGGGGGGGGGGGGGTTAGAAGAGTTTGCAGGAATGACTAATAGGTCAAATTCATGAAGAGAGCTTATGCCACAAGGAGCCAGTCCATTAGTATCATTATTATCATCTAAGGTATCCATGTCGTCTATTCCCCTTTCCTCCACCCCAATGTTATCTCCATATGAGGTCACCTTTTCTATACTCTCTATGTTTTCCAAACTACAATGGGTGAGGTCGCCAAGAGGGGTAGGTTGGTCAACAAGTTTTTCATTTACATTGCCTCTTCTCCTCTTGGATGGGCCATCAACTCTTCTGATTTTTCCCAAGGCCAATTGCTGTGTATTCTTGGACTATCTTCTATTTTTATTCTTAGGGGTAGGAGGAATCCTGTGCCCACTTCTTATGTAATCCGGTGTATTCTGTGTGTTGAATCTGGCTAGGTCCAGTCCAAGAGACAATGAAAAATCATCAAGGGAGGATACAATGGGATTGAGTAATTCTGAGGAGCATGGGTTAGTCTCTGGGGTAGGAAGAATCTGAGGTCCATCACTCTGAGGAGAAGAGGGAGGTGGGGGCTTGAAGATAGAGTTAACTTGTTTAAGCAGAATGGACTCCTCCCTGACGTGGGGCCAAGGTTTAGGTCTGGGGCTTAACAGAGGGCAATTCCTTCTCCTATGACCATATTTCTTGCACAGGAAGCAAGAATTCAGACCACCCAAATACTCCAAAGGGCAAGAGAAATTTTCTCCTTCCAAATCAAATATTAGGGTTTTGGGGATATCAACGCCTGGTTTGAGAGAGATTAAGGTCCTAGTATCCATATGGGGAAGGAGAGCATTGGATTGATCGATAAAGATAACTCTACCTAGAGAGTCTAGGGCTTCTGCAAGTACATTCCAGAGAAATGGGGGGATTTGTTTAAAATTAATCCATCTCGAGAAAGAAAGAACCATGATATATTCAAGGTTTGCATTGCTTGACCAACTTAGAGCACTGAAACTACATGCTCCAATGGTCCAGTATTGTCTATCAACAATAGTCTTTTGGCTAATGGAATCATTAAAAATAATTATGAAAATCCCTTTCTGTAACATCCTATAGAACAAAAACTTAAGCCCTAATTTAGAGCTCCATACAGAGTGCAACCAATTATTCATATAAACATGGGAATGCAAATTACTAACATCTTGAGCAGCCAAGAAAATAGCAGAATCACAAAGTTTACTTCTTTCTACCTTAATTACATCTACCATATTAGGGTTAGGAGAAACAATAAGAAGTTTGGAGGCAAAAGCCTTACCTTCTTTTCCATGTCTGTCATCTCCTTCAGGGATTGCTTCCTGCTATCTTCCGAGGAACTTTGCACCAGTTTTGATGACCTCTGTTCCAACTAGGGTCTGCTTGAACATCTTTGGATCTTTCTCTAAGGGCGCGACAAAGAGCGGTTCAGAGATGGTTTTCTTCTCGACGTCTCCAGTAACAGAAATGGATCCATCCGAAGATGAGGCCATCTTTATTAGAGGGAGGTGGGAGCATTAAAGACCCTTCCAGTACGAAGGCCCGAGTGGGTGCCACGCACACTCAATGTGCAGAGTTGCAGAGCGCCCTCGTGGTTTTTATTATAAAATTCAATCCTCAAACTTTGTGTAGTGACTTCTTTTTCTTTCCCCTTATCACTATTTTCTTAACCCAAAATACTAGGTTTATTATTATTATTATCATTATTTTTATTTCTATTATTTTGCATCTACTGAAACATTTGGATAAAATATCAACAATTTTTTTAAAAATCTTGTACCATCATTTTTTATTTATTTAATAATTTTTGATAACTGTTTCTACTGTTAAATAAATAAATAATTTTATTTATCTAATTTAATTTTGATCTAAATTGATTTTGATTTTGATTTTTAGGCATAAATGCATGTTCAATAGATTTAAGAGTACCAAATTGAATCAACTTCGCTTCCTCTTGACGCAATAAATTTTGAAAAATGATATACGTTAATTGAGTAGCTAAACTAAGAATATCAAGTTGAAAATGCACATTAGTAATAAACTATTAAAATTGCCTAGGAAGACATTTCTTTAAAATAATATGAATTAAATAGATATTAGTTAAAGTGGCTCCTAAACCATTTAACTGACTTTAAAGGGAATCAAAATTTAACAAAAAATCATCCGTAGATTTAAAATCAGTATACCTGAGATCCTCCAATTGATCTTGATGTTGAATCTTTCTTGATTCATTAGGACTATCGTAGGTGTTTTTCAAAATATCCCATGATGCATGTGATGTACTACAATTAGCAATCAAAACATATAATTCAAGACTCAAAGAAATTCCAATTAGGTCAAGTGATTCCTCAATTTTAGCATTTCAAGCGTCTATGTTAGCTTGAGGAGCAATGGCGGATGGAACAAAAGTAGCATTAGTAGCAACATCTAACATAGGTTTAAAATGAAAAAAATGAATAAAATATGCATTTTCCAAGCATGATAGTTAGTATTGTTTAATTTAATCTCAAGAATAAGAGTAGACATAATTGCACAATAGCGTAAAAATAATGAAAATAAACTTTATAATTAAATAATAATGAATAAAAAATAGTGATAAACGAATGTCAAATAATCATAGAATGATGTTTACACAATGTTAATAAAGGTTTGAATTGATTAAATAAACGTTTAAAAAAAGTTTTAAATTTTTGTTAAAACTTGAAACACAATGGAATTTAAACTATTAAAAAGAAATTAAAACTCTAATTATACTATTGAAATGTTATTATGAAAACTTATTAAAAACTATATAAAGTTTATTTAAAACTATTTTAAAAAACAATGAAGGTAAATTATTTAAAAGAAGTAATTAAACTATAGGTTAAAGTGAAACAATTTTTTTTTAAAACAAACAGTCAAACTATTTTAAAAACCGTTCAAACAATTTAAAAAAATGTTACTTGCAGGGGCGTTATGGTATGACAAATTTAGATAAAATGCTATGAATATTACCAGAATATCAAATATGCTGGCCTACGGAGAGAATATGGTAGAGCTGGTGGAATCTAGGAATACATTTGGGATTGGCTCATACCACAATCAATACAATACACAGACAACAAGTAATAGGCAAAACAAAGCTTTGACTGAGGACCAAATCAAAATCCAAATACTTGCAAAGCCTTGTAAGTGAGTTAAATCAGTCTGGGAGCAGCTGTGAGGCATTGTTTGGAGCGGTTGGCAAAATCAGTCTGACAGACAAGGTGAAGCATATTGCTTCTTCTTGGAGTTTGAAAGTAGTATGGCTCGAGTTCGAATTCAGCCGAGATGGACAAAAAATGGACCACAATGGGAAAAACAAGAAGAGGGGCTCAATTCTTGGACAAGGCACAGGGCAAGGGCAAAGGCATAATATTTGAATTTACAAGACAAAATGAGTGTGGAGCCAGTTTTTTCTAATGGTGGCTTCAGTCAGCTCGACAAACACATTGAGAAGCTCATGCAGTGCAAGCCCTTATCCGAGCAAGAGGTTCAAGGATTAAGTGACAAAGCCAAGATGGAGAAGGGATGAGAAACCAGAGATATAAACCAAATCTAAGTAGAAACGCAACAACCTTCCCAACCTATAAACAAAGCTATTAATTTTTTTTTTTTAAATATTAGGCCAATGTATTAAATGCGTTTGTGGCATATTTTAATATCTTATTTTATGATAAAAGAGTACATAGACAACTATAAAAATATAGTGAATGTATGATAAAAGAAATAAAAAAAGACTGATTAAGATTAACCTACGAATCAAACAGTCATATAGATGTAACCTACAGATGAAAAAATTAATACAGATTACTATTAAACTTGCAAAAAAACTGTGAGATAAGAGAAAAAACTGTAACCTTGTGTTTACATGACTGAGGTTAAGTTGTTTTATTTTTTACGGCAAGTCTTCCAAAGAGGGTTAGTAAAAAAAATATGGATATTAGAAAATCCCGCAAGCACAAATGAGCTAAGAAATGACATTCAAGCTTCTCTCTCTTCAAGAATGTCTCCAAAACAAGGTGCGCTCCACAAAATGGTAACCTTCAATAGATTTCACTCAAATAAGGATTAGTAACCTATCCTCTGATACCGTGAAAGGAAAAAATCAAGAGCAAAGAAATGAACAATAATCGAAGAGAGTTAATTGAAGAGAAGATTGTTACAATGAGAAATTCTTAAACTTGGAGCAATCGACAAAAGAACCAAGACAAGGATATAAGAAGTTTTGAAAGGGGAAAAGAAAATAAAACCCCCTTGTGAATTATGATTGAGGAAAAACCTAAGAATGATAGAGAGATAGAAAGAAGCTCATTTATAATAACATCATAATGTAGAAATGAGAGAGAGGAGCATCTCTTAAATAGAGATGAGGAGAGGAGTTACAAAGTAACTCACAAATATATGAATGCCACCATTCATAATTGGTGTGTGCAAAGTTTCAACATCCTCTTAAGGAGTATAAACTATTTTACTTAATAAAGGAATTACAAAGAAATGGCATGTCCTCCTACTTGAACTAGAGGAAAAAAATACATGTAGGATACCTTGGTTCATCCTAAATTAACTAAATACAACCAAGGAAAGATTAAATATTCTAATAGAAAGTGTAGATCCATTACATTTATGAAGGCATCCTTAATTCTACAACATCTTCCAAGCATACAAGCATCCTTGTGGAGTTGTTTGATTTCTACATCCATCCATGAGGGTTTTCCATGCAAGGCAAATCTGACATTTATCTTGTTTATACAATTTCCTAATTTAATTTCAAGGTTGATTCCTATACGGGGGCTTGACCAAGGAAAGACCCTTTCCATCAACTTATTTCCCTTTAACTTATGTGCAGGAATAGGTTCTTTAGGTTTTGGGTCTAGAATTTCAGAGTTGCAGGATCTGTGACTGGTCTGCTATAGATTCCACCCACTTATCTGCCTCCAGGAAAAGGCTGAATTTATTGGACAAGGATGAATTGGGTCGGCATTGTCCTTTGGATATACAAATTTCACAGTCAGAAAATATAGGTATCAGAGTTCCAGATCTAGAACAACTTCCAGTTTTGACAATTTTCTGACAGTCATTTCCAGATTTGAAGTTTGTTCCTCCTTTCCTAGCTTTCAAGGTGAGTTCATTCTTCCCCTTTTCATCTTACATTTCCTTTTATACATTAGATCTGATATCATAATCAGTTAGTAATCATTTCCTTTATCATAGTTTACATTCCTTTCATAATATTGCATATCAATTAATATATCATACACATATTAACAATAAGGCAGTTCATCTTCATACTCCATCTTCAAGTCTATATTTAGAATTAACATCCCTACATATTATTTGTACTTTTCTATTCAGATTTGGGTTTGAGGGTGAAGTCTTTGGAGGTATTTCTAATGTATCATACGATATCTAAACATCCACACAAAAAAACAACACCTATATTTGGTGAGCCATTTCTACACATCTAGACTTGGTTCACCATTTCTTATGTTCATTGGAAAGCTTCCAGGATTCCCAAGTAGTCAGAAACATACCTCGACAATTTCAATGGTGCATCTTCATAACCACAAATTCTTAAATAAGAAAACTTATCAAATTGAATAAATAGCTACCATATTTTGATTCAAGGGATGAATCTTTAGAGTATATCCTCTTCTTAGGGAACCCCTCAATTATCTTAGTCACAACCCATAGGAAAATGTCATTAATGCACAATAAATTATTCAATCTAACCCTTCTCTACAATTGTGGGAATAATTCAAACATAGGCATGTCAACACTAGGAGAGCCTAGGGTTTTTATTCCTTGAAAGGTACCTTCCCTTCTAGCAAGGATATATATTAGCATGTGGCACATGTGAAATGAGGCTTTTCACCTATAAATTTCAAGCTTCCCATACAGGTGTTCACTCATTAGCTGAGCCCAATCAATATACTGATGTTAAACAACCATAATATTGAGAGGGGGGAGGGGTAAATTAATATTACCTAAAATATCATAACTTTATTCTTTTGAAAATCCACATTAAATTTACTTATATGCATCAAAAGGAAAGATTTAATCAATAAATACAATAGAGTATAAATACCATGCACAACAACATACACAAGAAGGCACAAATTTTTTATTATCGTGAAAACCCGTTGGAGAAAAACCTTGGAGAGTGTTAACTCTCAATATGTTATAACTAGTTATTGTCTATTACAAAATATTCTCATTGCAAGATTCACTACTAGAGGGATCACTTCCCAAGAAGCATAGGTAAACAAAAAATTGAACTGTTACAATTGCATCTCACATATGCATGAATTTAGTTCCCTTGAAGCTTAGTAAACAAACTCTGCACACTTCATTAGTTCTTCCATACTTCACATCTGATCTTAATCACAATATTTGACCTTCAATCACATATCTTGTTATCACACAACAACTCATATCTTACATCATCAAAAGATACATCTAAACATACTTCAGGCTGGCTTCACAAGATTCATCCAAAAATTAAGTTAGCTCCCAAAATACTTCACACGCTTCCTTACAAAATATTTCTCGCATTACATCCGGATAAGTTGGAAAAGATATAATGAAAGTGAGTACAACTGGAAATCACATATTATAATCAATTCTTATCCTTATCCCAAAACTGCAGAGAAAATATAAACTCTTGATGATTTGCATACATTCTAATGAACTGTTTTGTACTGAAGAAAACAAAGAAACTGTCAGAATGAACTTCAAAAACTTATATATTTTATTCCATAAAATAAATCACATGCAAAATTGAATACAAATGTATCTCTCATCCATAACTATACTATCAAAACTATGAAGCCATAGCTACAATGGTGGAGAAATCCAAACCAAAACATGAAAAATAGAAACACAAAATATTTGGAGTAATCAAAACATAAGTCAACAATAAACTTTTCTTCAAGGATAAATATGGTGAAATCATTGACAACCTGCATAATCTATGCACAAAATTCTCCTTCTTATATCACTAAAAAAATCATCATTGACAAACTTCGACAATCTCCTCCTTTTTCATTGATGACAACATGCTAAAACAATTCTTCTCCACCATTTTTCTCCCTCTAAAACTACTCTCCTTCAAAAATTTTCTCCCCATTTTCCATCAAGGACAAAGGGTATCAAAAATAAATATTTCTTCACATAGATCCCCCTATCACGAAAAAAAGTATCAAAAGAAAATAAATTTAGTTACCTTTCTGGGGAAAGATCTCTTTATACTTCTCAAGTTCATGGAATAGGAAATTCCAAGAACTAATGGTAGATGGAAGAACTATACATTGAATATTGCATTGTATAAGTAATTCAATATCACCAACTAAATCATCTGTTACACTTATACATAACTCAACTTTACTTCAATTACTTTCTTAATACACTAGAATTGTCTAATGAATTCATCTCTTTGTTTCTGCACTTGAGATAGTTCCAATTGTGATGTTTTACTTTTTCTACCTTTTGCACCATCCTTTTTCTTAAATATGTCAAACGATTGAGCATCTTTAATGAGTTGAAAATTAATAGAGTCAATTTTTTCTTTGTCATTCTCATTAGAAGTAGACCATCTTAGATAATACTTTTAAATCCAAGAAAAAACATGTACACATGTCCTCATATCCTTTATACATTCAAAAATATTCTTTTGTGCAACTACACATTTCTTATTCATTATCCTTCGTAATTCATCTTCAAAATTAGATTCTTTATCAACACAGGTAGTTTTCATGGTCAAATGTTCATTTAGAAGATCAACCAAGACATCTAAGAGAATATCTTCAACAACACCGAGAAAAGGTTCTAAAAAAAATAAATGATTAATGCTTCTTGGATCCTTTCCTTTTCACCATATGGTCATGTTAACCATACATATCCTATTATATTCAAACCATCAGGTTGTTCAATCATCTTCAATACCCTATTTATTTCAAAGAAATAATCATCAGATGAAGTAGAGTGTTCCTCAAGTCTATCTTCCTGTACAAAAGTCTTCTTCTATTTAACATTAGTCTTCACAGGCTCAACATCATCAATGTTGATTATCTCAACCCTTTCCTTTTTATTGACTACCTTTTTCTTCTTTGAAACCGAGGAGGAGACCTCAACAGACTTTCTGTACCTTTTGCTTCTAGAGGCAAATCCTTAATGAGAAACATTTCCTATAGCTTATGTTCCATTGAGTTCCTCATTATGAAAAATCTATCTTCAGTAAAGTCTATCTGACCTTTAAGAAGCTCTTTTGCAAATAACATACAATCCTCTACATTGATTTCATATCTAAGACTTGTCAACTGGGATTTCTGAGGCATTTTTCTTCCATAAAATAATTGTCAGTATAAATCAAGAAAGTAATGTTATCTTTGTATAACTCATCACAATTCTCTGGAATTTTAAACCTTGTCATCATATTCTTCTAGAGATCATTGAAATATCCTTTACGGGCTTTGTCTTTGTCTTCCAATACATCCAGGTATCTTTCAATCTAATTTCCAATAGGTAAATCTTCACTTCATAAAATATTCTCATTCAAAGATAATGAATTGAAGAAATAGAGCTCAAGACATATAACAAGTGATCCAAAATAGAATGCATATCCTTCATACTTAGATAGCAACAAATTGTTTAGTATTTTTTTTATCAATAGTTCACACAATTCATGTATTCCTTCCTTTCCTTAAACATTTCATAAGCTATGCAGACACCAATTGCAGATGTGGAGCCTTGTTTGTTCTGAAAATAAATTTTATAAGTGGTTCTCATAGAAACATAACTTACCAAGGGATCAGTTATGGTGTCAATTCACAAAGCTATCTGATCCAAGGTTACTCATGTCAAAATTTCAACTTCTTTGTTTCTCACATATTTAATTACGAGTATTGGTCCAGTCAAACATGACCCAGTGATGAACTTTGGGTATTCTTTTGCATTATAATAAGGATGATCTAACCAGATGCAATCACCATGAATTCTTCTTAACACGATTTTCACTAACTCTTCATAAAAAATTATAGGAAATCCACTCCAAATGTCCAAATCCATGTGCCCTAATTCTGCAATCAACTGTGAATTTTCTTTCAAGAGAGAATATTTAAATATTTCTATCTTTATATGATCATACTCTTCAATTTTCACATTAACAAGCTTGCAGATATCTTCCAAACATACTACCCTCGCCGATAGCAAAGGAAATACAACAATATAATAATTTATAAACGATTCTTTCATGAATTTCTTATATTTAGGTTGAGGTTCTTCTTCACAACTTATAAAATTTCTAGTAGCCATGATATACAAATCTATAAATACTTTTCGTTCAACTATCAACAGTCTCAAATCAATTTCACACTTCTTCACACTCCTCAATTTTTCAAATTCATAGATAACAAAATGAACATTGAAAATAGTTATGTATGATGTCATGAAAAATAGGGTTTTACTGCAAAATTCATCACAACACCCAAAAATATTTCAAAAAATATTTTTTATTTGTATATAGAGTCATCTTTCGAAGCTCCACAAACTTCACATTACAACCTTTTCTTTCACAGTCTTCTATATACACCTGAAATTGGTCAACACAAGTCAAAGGAAAAATCAATCAAATACAAGCCATTTTGAATTAATTAAAATCATTAAATAAAATAAATAAGTAATTGAATTAATCATTTAATTTCATAGTCCATCAATTTATTAAATTTAATTCAATAGATTAAACATGGCTAAAGTAATTAATTCTTTGAATTAATTAAATCCTAATTTCTCTCACACACCACTACGTGACGAAAAATCACTCAACCAATGGGGAATGAGAAAAGAGAGCACATGGTTTGCAAAATTCCTTTTCTATCTTGACTAATCAATCTTCTAAATTAATCTTGTCCACTGAATGGGGACACATCACTAACTCCTAACCTCAACCATGCCTTGACTATGGTCAATCAAATCTACACCCAACCCCTTGAGAATTCCTATAAATAGGACACATTTCTTAATGAAAATCACCACTTTACATCCATTAGCATCAAATAAATTTATTTTGTTAAATTGTGGATCCATTAGCATTTAGCATTTTGATATGTTGAGCATTGTTAAGTAGGGTTGTAATGGCAATTTGCATTTAGCTTAATTTCTCATCAATATCTTGCATCATAGATGAAATTGTGCATCATTTAGCTTAAACCTCATTCATTATATACCATTTCAATTTTCTAAATTTGTCACTAGGATCTCTAATGTAGTTGAGAGAAATAGTCCTTGGAAATAGAGAGCAATGAGACACTCAATAGGTTGTCATTTCACTTTGTTTCATCATAGTTTATCTTCAAATTGATTTTGCTAACTTATTACTAATGTTTCATTGAGTTTGTGTGTAGATTATACATACATACTACAATTGGCACCCACTGTGGGGAAGGACCTCACATTCTAACATCATAATTCAAGGGTTTTTGCAACTTTTGCCTTGCAAATCTTCCAAAAATACAAAATCTTGCATTTGGACTTAAGAACCTCACATTTGGACTGAAGTACCTTGCATTTGGCCTACAAAATCTCACATTTGGCCCACCTGTAGAATTTCACATTTGGTCACTACAATCTTGCATATAGGGCAAAAAATATTGCACTTGGTCCGAAGAGTCTCACATTTGGACTTTGATTTGGCTCATTTGGTTTTTGTTTTGTTTAATTCATAAATTTTATCATTTGATCAATTTTGCATTGCATTTAATCAGTCTTGTCTCTCACTTGATCAGTTCTACCTTGCATTTGGTCAATTCTTCATTTCATTTAGTCAGTTCTGCAACACGTTTGGTCAGTCCTGCATTGCATTTAATTAGTTTTGTCTCTCACCTGGTCAGTTTTGCATCTTATTTGGTCAGTTTTGCATTGCATTCGGTAGCTTTTTCATAGCATTTGGTTTATGATAGAAACATCAGAATTGGTTGTATAATTGATAATATTGAGAACTAATTGATTCTTTTGATGAATTGCAGATGACTAAAGAGATCAAATCAAGATAAATTTTGAAAGCTACATAAAAATCACCTAATCATTTCCAAGAGAAAGAGGCAAAAATATTGTACAAAGATGCAAATAGAATACAATTAGCCATGGAATCTGAAACCTTGGAAGAGAAGGTTCAAGCGCGAAACAGGTATTGGAAGGTTGTTTATCTATACCAAGATTTTTATGATACCTCTTTTATTCATCTCGATGACTCTTCTCTTTCAAAATGGTTCAATTTAAGAAAGTTAAAAAACCTATGTTTAGAACACTCGATTATTTTCAATAAAAGGAGTTTAAAAGGTTAGACAAATATGCAAAGAAGGTTCATAATGCAAATGTATTGAAAACATTAGATGAAGAAGTAAAATCTTATGAACATTAGACAAAAATTCTTAAGTTGTATCAAGCTAAATTTCCATCCTTAGCTTAAGTAATTTTGATTTCAAATAAAGGTGCATTTGTTTCCAATTTTCCTTCACTTTGTTCGTTTGGTGTTGGACTAATTTTTATGAGAGACTTGGATGCTAAGGAGTTGGAATGATCGCTGAGGTAACATATTAAAAATCATCAAAAAGCCTAAAAAATACGCATTAAGCTTCAAACAAGGTATGATTCTTAAGCCTTTTTTCGTGTGCTTTGCTTAAATTGTGGCATTTTCAGAGTTCAAAACACATAATCTAAATATGAAGACCTCATTTTGCTTGTGAACAAGGGTATTTGGCTTATGATCTCACCTTTTCATGGTGATTAACATGCTAAGTATACCTAAGTTACATTAGATAAAAGGTCCAAAAATAAACACAACATTTATTGTGTTTGGGGAATATGGGTAATAAGGGAGATGCTCTCATCCTTCTTAGGGTGATAAAATTCCCAAGCCTGCCTTTGTCTCATTTTGATTCAAATAGTGCATTCATTTTTAAACTGTAGTGGGCCTGCCTCCCAAGATTTTCTTTATTGAGGACAATGAGAGGGACGACCCAAAGTGGGATACAATCATTTTCACCATGACAATACAATCCACTATAATATAAAAAGATTTCATCCTTAATGGGGTGATTGGTGAAAATATTTTGTACAATAGTTCTCCTCTAGTAATCCTCATGGATTGTGCAAAACATTTTTTTTATGATGGTGGGAGACTCTCATAAAGAGAGGTAAAATACAAAAACTTCTTCAAATGAAATCTTGAATAAATCCTGGTTAAATAGAAAGCTTACCTTGTTACCCATGGAAACCAAAATTTTCCTTAGGTATCTTGTCTGATTTGATTTCTTTGTATCAAAAACTTGTGGAAATGTTATAAGAACAAAAACTAAAAGTTATAGTTGTTTTTATTTTGATAAAGATGAGTGCTTAAGTTTGGTTGTTAGTTATCTTTTGAAATACACTTTTTGAAATCAAGTTCTTCTAAATAAAAATGGGTTATTTTAAGAAAATATGCCATTTCTATAACTCTAAACAATTTGATCATTCATATAGTTCCAGTTAAATCACATCAAACTATGAGGGTTGACAAACTTTTCAAAATCCTTGAATTTTGAAAAGTTTGTCAATGAGGATTACAGGTCCTTTTCCTAGAACCAACAAAATCAAGACCTATCAATAAGTCTGCATCATAGAGATAGATCTTACTCTATTAGACCTCATCATTAGGACACACTTTGTTTTGAGAAAAAACAACATTGTAATCCTACCACGTCACTTGTTTATAGTAGACTCAATTAAGATTTTAGAAGAAAACTCTAATCACTGATAAAATCTACGATTCAAGAAGCAATTCAAGAGTTACCTTCATGCCCACAACAAGGAAAAGGTCTTATTATTTCAAAACAATCAATAAAAAGGTCACATTAAAGGACGTAAATATTCAAGAAGAAATCCCATCTCAACCTGAAAATCAAATTAAATCACCAACGAATCAAACACCTCAAGAACATCCAAGCCCAAAAGGGGATCAAGTACCAACCAATCAAACAAACATGGAGAACTCTTTGGCTAATATTCATAACATTCATGATAATAATGCCAACAATAGTAACACCATCGATCAAACTCATGAATAAATAGCCGGGGAAAAGGTGAAATAAGCACAACAAAATCCCATGTTTTTGAAAATGATGGAGAAAGTTCCAGAGAAAGATATTTCATGACATTATCTCAACTAGGGACAAACTACCTCATGATTACAACACATCAAAATTAAAACAAGATGAGGATGAGGTCAATCCACTAGGAGTCCTAACTAAACACATCCAATCACTTCAAACACAATCAGATAATATACAAAAGGGAAATGCACAAAAACAATACAAAATCGAGGGAATTTCTCCCTTCCATTCGATAAAATTTTAGTTATGATACCTTTCTCACCTAGTGTGGTATTTCCTAATTACGACAACTACATGGGTAAAAATGAACCTCAAGACCACATTAGAGAATTGTACACTTTAAGCATGGAATTCCTACACAAATATACCTATCTTATGAGGTTATTTCCTAGAAGCTTAGGAAGCTAAGTAATGGAGTGGTTTTCAAAACTAGCACCAAGAATCAAAAAATTTGAAGAATTGGTCTCTAAGTTCACAAATCAATACTCCTACAATATTGAGCATGAAGGAACCATGCTAGATCTATGCAACACAAAATAGAGAAATGGGGAAGCATTCTTTACTTTCCTACTACATTGGAGAAAGTTCTTTGCCAAATACCCAAGAGGTATACCAAAAAAGGAAAAGATGGACATATTTATCAATAACTTGAATAGTCAAATGAGTTATCGGCTACAAATTTAATGTCCTCCATCCTTTGAAAAGGTGATTGAAAATAGTTTCAAAATAGATTATGCTTTGCTTAAAAATGGTGAACTAAAGCTATACAAAGACAACAAACGAATTTTCATACATCAACAAACCCAATTTGAACAACATCTCTTCAACCAATACAAACAATGATAAACCTATTTTTTGGTTGAAAAACAACAATAAAAATTTAGTAAATGATGGAGCAGTGGAAGAAAATACTTTCAAACCTAAACCATTTTTATCTTTCTAGTAGTTCTACCCACCAACAAAATACCATAAATCCAACAAAAAACCACTCATTCAAAACCAAAAATAAAAACCCTAACCAAGGGAACAACCAACCCAAGCCATCATTCATGTCCCAATTTACTTCGCCAAGAAGGAAATTCACTCCATTGGGAGAACCTCTTGAGGTATCCCTAATAGCACTCCTCACAAACAAGATCATAACCCTACTTGACTCTAGAGGTTTTGGACCCCAAGTCAAAGCCTCATGGTGGAATGAATCACATCATTGTGAGTACCACAGAAACAAGGGACATAAAACAAATGAGTGTATGAGATTGAAACACATCATTCAAGATCTCATCGACAATGAAGCTATTGCAGTAAAAGGTCATAAAAACAATCAAGATCATACAGACTTCAAAACACATTTCTTAAATCATGAGAAAGGTGAATCTTTCAACACAAACAACAAGAAGAAAGGAAACAATAGGGTGACTTTTTCCCACAATTATGACAATACTACCAACTATGTATCTGGTTTTGAAAATACCATTAATGTAATAGTAGTGAAGGAAAAAAAAGATAAATAATCCTCCAAAATTGTGACTATGAGGCAAGTATCAAAAGTCTCCTTACCAGGAACTTCCAACATGATCACTAGACCTAATCCTCCATCGGTTTTATCAAAACAATAAAATCACTAGATCAACTTCAGAAGACCCCGACACAAATATCAATCTTCAAATTGTTAAAAATTTCACCCACTCATAAATAAATCTTAGAAAGAGCCTTGGTTGATAGGAAATTTCCTAACAATTTGGATGTAGACCAATTACAAAACATGGTTAGTCACCTTATTGCACCACATTTTTTATCCTTTTTTGAGAAAGTTGACATGTTCTAAATCATCCACAAAATTTTCCCTTTCATATTGAATCTCTAATTAAAAATCATAGGGTCAAGAGAGTCTTGATAGATGGAGGGGATGGCTTAAATATTTGTACTTTAAACCTTGTGAAAGCCTTGGGATATTCTAAAGAGGCAGTGGATCCTAAAAGGAAAATAACCATCAAAGCATATGACGATGAAAAGAGATCTTCTAAAGGAATGATCATTATACTAGTTCAAGTAGGACCTATTAAAAAAGAGATAGTTTGTTAGGTACTTGATCTGAAATTGACCTAAAACATATTATTGGGAAGGCCATGGATTCATGAAATACAAGCCATTCCTTTAACTTATCACCAATGTTTAAAGTTTCCTTATCTGGGATAGGAAATAATAATCAGTGGAGATATTATCCCATTTCAATATTGCAACAACATCAAACCGGTTATGGATTCCTTTCTGCCACATAATAATGAGGCTTCTACATCAAATGCATCCATAGAAAAAACTAAAGAAGAAATTCTTAGCATAGGGTCATCATCCAAAGAGCAGGAAAAATAAAAATAAAAAGAAAATTTCACTAATTCAAATAGTAGAATTGATGATTCATCCACATCAACTAAAGGTAAAGGAGGAGTTATTCTCTTACATTCTAATAATGAAGATCCTAGATCTTAAAATTCCAATACTCTTAGCCAATGAGAGAAATAGTAAAAAAGTACCAGGTTAGAAAAGGGGAAGGAAAAAGAAACCCATTCTCAGAAAAATAGATACCCTAATGAAGAATTTTGAGAACAAATTAAAAATCATTCACAAAGGGGTAGGAGAATATTCCTTATCAATGGTAGATTTACCAATTTGTCCAAAGTCTCATGGAAAACCTTTTATTCCAAATGAAACATCTTCTCATAAATATAATGACAATTTTGTCAGGGCTACCACATCAGCTAAGATAGAAGAAGGCAAAAACATCCTAAATTGGCTATATAAGGATGAAGAAGAAACAAATTAAAGGGAACAAAATATTAGCATTCCCACAAATCAATATGGGAAATGATTTTAAGTCATGCATAAAATGGTTACCAAGGATTGGGTCCTCTTGGGAGGAAAAACAAAGGATTATTAGAATCGATAGAAGCTACATTCCAATCTAATAATGAGAAAAATGGGATAGGTTATTTTGAACCAAGATGTGCCAAAAGGAATAGACCCTACATCCATGAGAAGATTACAAATTTAGAGTCATATAGTGATGACAAATCAACAAAATGGGAATGAGACTCCTTATCTAAAGAGTCATGCCATGTAAAAGAAATTGATGTGATCCACCCATACCTATCTACAGAAAAGGATACACAAAGTTCAAGCTTTGAGTGAGTAGGAGGACCATACATACATACATGTTTACATGGACAAAGTTCTAGGTTTAGCTTACAAGAGCTAGATCCACAATGTGTTAATGAATACTCTAGTGAGGAAGACATAGATCCAAACTCTATGGACCATATTGAATAATCTCATGTTATAGATCTCAAAGACACAATGTATGAATCCATCTATAAATAAGTAAAGACATTAACTCCCATAGACCTAAATCCCCCAATGATTCCTTACCTCTTATGCATCCTGAACTCATTGATTGGGAACAAATTCAGCCAAATGAAATCTACACCTTTCCAAATGACTATTCTATAGCCATGTACCTCAATGTGGTTAAGACATCTTCCACCCAAGAATCATATCAGGAGGCAAAAATGGAGGGAAATGTCAAGTTTCTTAGTCACAAAAATAAGAGAAAAAATAAAAGATCTAGTGGTGAAAACCACCATGTGGAAGTACTAGATCAGAAAATAGTAAAAATAAATGACATGTTTGAAGGTGAAAACCCAATTGAGGCAACTAAGGATGAGAATATTGACACTTTACTTGACCATTATGAAGAGAGGTCAACTATATTTATTGAGCCAACCGAGAAGATAAACATTGGAATTGAGGCAGAACCTAAGATCATCAATCTAGCAACATCTTTGTCCAAAGAAGAAAGGGAGCAATTTGTTGAATTTTTCAAGGAAAGACAAGTGAATTTCACATGTTCATATGTTGATATGCTAGGATTAGACCCCAATTTGATATTGAATAATCTTAATATAGCTCATGGAGTCAAACCAGTAAAGTATACATTGAGAAAAATGAACCCACATACAACCTTGTTGGTTAAAGAAGAATTGAAAAAGCTCTTGGATATAGGGTTCATTAGGAATATTTCATATGAAAAATGGATCTCAAATATAGTACTTATTTAAAAGTATGATATAAGCATAATAATTTGTACATATTTTTGAGATTTAAACAAAACATATCTCAAGGATGATTTTCCTCTTCCAAACATTGATACAATAGTGGACCTCACAACAAGACATTCAATATTTTCATTAATGGATGGATTTTAGGGATATAATCAAATAAAGATAGCACCAAAAGATCATGATAAAACTTCTTTTACATGTGCCTAGGGTACCTTTTGTTGGATTGTGATGCCCTTTGGTCTTAAAAATGTCAGGGCTACATACCAAGGAGCTATGAAAAACATTTTCCATGACATGATGCACACATTCATAGAAGACTATGTAGATGATATTCTAGAAAAATATTATACTAGAAAGGAACATCTACCAATACTTGACAAAATATTCACAAGATTGGAAAAATTCAAAGTAAGACTAAATCCAAAGAAAGGTGCATTTGGAGTCCAATCAGTAAAATTACTAGGGTACATTGTTTCAGTAAAAGGAATAGAGGTGGATCCAATGAAAGTAAAATCTATCATGGAAATGAGGGAACCAAGAAACATTAACCAATTATTGTCTTTACAAGGAAGGTTACAATCCATAAGGAGGTTCATATCACAATTGGCTGAAAAATGTCATTCTTTTACTCATTTGCTACACAAGGACATCTTATTCAAATGGGACAAAAAATGTGAAGAAGCCTTTTCTCTTTTGAAGAAATATTTGATGAATCCTGCAGTCCTAATGGATCCAATACTAGGGAAACCTTTGATACTTTACATATCGGCAACATAAAATTTATTAGGAGCCTTATTAGCACAAGAATATGATCAAGGAAAAGAAAAAGAAATCTAATACATTAGTAGAACTTTGGTGACATATGAGCTTAATTACACCTTTATAGATAGTGCATGCCTAGCAATGATTTTTGTTTCCCAAAAGATAAGACATTACATGCTAGCACATAAAATTAAGCTCATTGGTAAGATAGATCCATTGAAATACCTTCTTGGTAAATAAACTCTCATAGGATGGTTGGCTAAGTGGGTCATGGTACTAAGTGAATTTGACATTGAGTATGTGAACCAAAGAGCTATTAAAGGACGAGTCACAGTAGATCAGCTAACAGAGTCTCCAATATCAAGTGAAGAACCTAAACAATTGGATTTTGCAAATGAAATAATTCTTACTAGTGAACCAAAAACATGGAAATTGTACTTTGACAGGTCATATACTCAACATGGTTTGGGGACAGGAATTATTTTTATTACACCTCAAGGTTGTACAATATCAAAATCATTTAAAATAATATTCCCATGCACCAATAATATAGCAGAGTATGAAGCACTTGTGATAGGACTCAAGATGGCCTTGGAATGGAGAATTGCAGAATTAAAAATCTATGGAGAATCCCAATTAGTTCATCAAAAGGTTAAACATATCTTCCTACACATCATATTCTCATGATATGACAACAACATCAATATCTTTGGCAGGGGAATAAGATCTTTATTGTAGCTCCCCCTAAACCAAAGCTTTCAATCTAATTTTTAGATGAGATATCTACACTAGAGCTAGGTGAAACATCATCTTTTTGACATCCACTTTCTTCTTCTTCTTCTAAATATTTTTCATCTCAATCTTTATCTCTTCCACATCAATATTATTTACAGGTTGATTTCTTTTTCCCAAATAATCCTTCTTTACATTCTTGCTTCTGCAAACTGTAGAAATGTGTCCAAGTTTTTTGCAGTTGTAGCATTTAATATTTCTTTGTCTTGTATTTATTTCATTCATTTTATATCTACATTTATTAGCTTTGTGTCCAAAACTATTTTTATGTGATAGTAACCATGGAAAAATCTATTTCTTCTATTATCATAACCATTCATAAATTGACTTCTGAACTAACTAGCTTTATGATCAGTTCTCTTACAAATAAAGCACTGAGTATTTCCATTCCGCTTCTACAATCTATAACCTTATGTCTTAATATACTACAAGAAAAAAAATAACCATTAAAATAAGGGCACCTTTGAGTATTAGGTTGTCTAGGCATCGGTTTTCTTGCTAGATTGATTTGATCCCAGATTTGCTTCTCTTTGTTCATCTCTTTTTTAGGCTGGTTAGTTTTTATTTTCTTCATAGAACCAATATTGTCATTGTCTTTGATTCTCTGTTTTGAGAATTCACAAGGTTCAAATCCCAATCCACCTTTTTCTTTTGGAGCTTTCTGCATGACCATCATCTCATCAAACTTAACTGCACTCCCTTTGAATTTATCTTCCCAATTATTTGTTTTCTCCAGGTTTGATCTCAGGTTCACCACCTCTTGTTCTAGTTTCTTACATTCCTCTATCTTATCTTTAATTATGGCATTCAAACATTTCTTAGTCTTTTTATCCTCTTCAACTTATACCTTCATATTGACAATTAATTCATTCTCTTGTTTTAACTCTTTACTAACCTCCTTATGTCTTTCTATAAATTTATTGATTTGTTCCCTTAGCTTTCTAATCCACTCACTCACTTCCTTGATATTTTCTTTCAAACCTTTGTTTTTTCTCTCAACAATTTCCAGATCATCAAGAGCAGTCTGCAGTTATTCATCCTTATGTATTTATTCATCATCTTTCTGTGGAGTATATCTTTTCTTAGATGTCATCTATTTAGCCTCCAAGATCATCCTTAAGTGGTCAAGCTAAAAACAAGGGACCAAGCTATGATACCAATTGTTGAACAAACAAAATATAGGGGGTGAGGATGAATTAGTATTCCTAAAACATCTTAACTTAATTCTTTTATAAATCTACATTTACTTTACTTATTGCATCATATGGAAAGATGTAATTAGTAAAGAAAATAAAGTATAAATACCACCCACAACAATATACACAAGAAGGCACTAGATTTTGTTTATCATGCAAACCTGTTAGGGAAAAAAATGGAGAGAGTTAACTTTTAATATATTATATCTAGTTATACTATATTACAAAATATGCTCACTACAAGGCTCACTACCCAAGAAGAATAAATAAACAAAAGATCAAATTGTTAAAATTCCATGTCACATATGCATGAATTCAACTCCCTTGAAGCTCACTAAACATACTTTGCACACTTCATTAGTTGTTTAGCACTTCACATATGATCTTAATCACAATCTCTAACCTTCAATCACATTTCATATTATCACACAACAACTCATATCTCACATCATCAAAATATACACACATACACATATGCTGATCTAAACATACTTCAAGTTGGCTTTACGTGCTTCATCCAAAAATTAATTTGGCTCCGAAAATAGTTCACACGCTTCCTTTCAAAATATTTCCCACTTGACATCCAAATAATTCAGAAAAGATATAATGAAAATTAATGCCAGATATAAATCACACATTACAAGCAATTCTTATCCTTATCCCAAAACCATAAATAAAAAACACAAACTCCTGATAATTTACAAACATTTTGATGGACTATTTTGTACCAAAGGAAACAAAGCAACTGTTAGACCAAACTTCCGAACCTTATATATTTTATTTTTTAGAATCATATCATGTGAAAAATTGAATACAAATACATCTATCATCCATATGTATGCTATAAAATTTGCGAATTCATATTTGTAATGGTGGAGAAATGTGGACGAAAACATGAAGAAAAACACACATAATTGCCAGAGTAATCACAACATAAGCCAACAATGAAATTTACTTCAAAAATTAATATGTTGACATCAATGACAACCTATATTATCCAACCACAATATTCTCCTTCTTATATCACCAACAAAGTCATCAATGAAAAACTCCAACAATTGGTTCTCACCACAAATAATGAAAATGAATTGACACATCCAATGATGAATTCATCTAACTAAGTGCTTCTCATGGCATACTGTAGAAGGGTTATTGCATCAAAAATTACTTCTTTGAAATGATCTCTTTTTAGGTCTAACGGGAGCTTGGATATGCATTTTCTTTAAACTTTAAGCTATCCCCTAGAAATTGGATTTAAACACCAATATTTCTAATCGTTAAAATACTTCTAGCTTGAATCTTTGGATATGTCCATAAATCGCTCTCATTTTGATAATTCCAATAATTAAGAAACAACTTCTAGGTCAACCCTCGCAATTACAAAGCCATCAACAAATTTGAATTTCTCGTTAATATAAATAATAGTGGCTGGCACATGAGACTATCAACTTAGGGCATGTGACGATAGATGAAAATCCTCTAACACTGACAAGTCCACTTTGAATAATCTTCTTACCAATCAGAGAGGTGGATTCTTGTTGCATTCTTCTGAAAATTTGAAGATAAATAACATCACCTAGTTCTGTATCTTTGACACCATCTAAACCACCTTCAATAATAGGTGGCATTAGAGAAACTAAGATTTGGGATTTACAACACAGTAAATAATTTACAAAAGCCTCTCTAATTTTTGCTGATGGGGGGTAAGCTTGCTAAGCACTTTAAGGAAATTCATTGCAAAGACTCATGGGAAACCCCAAAACTATTGCACTAATTTATCTTCAAAGGATCTTATTGTTGGAAATAATGGGAAGTATGTACTGAGAGGGGAGGGGTGAATCAGTACCTCTAAAACTTTTAGTTAATTAACCTTTAACTTTATGTAATCAAATCTTTGCTTTAGCAATCATATCTGTTGTTCTTTCTTTATGCATGTGATATCAATTCATAATCTTAATTATATGTAGACATTCATAGAAACATTCATGAAAGTAATAGACACATAACACAAGACATGATAACGCATAAAACCCTTGTTAAAAGGTAAAAAATGTGGCGGGGATGACACCCACAAAAACTTCACTATCTGCAGATTGGAAGGGGCTGGTTAAGGCTTACAATTTGATCACTTTTGATGATCTACCCTATTAGGAGTATTATGTGGAGACTGGTTAAGGTCTACTCTGTTAAGAGCTTTAGTAACACTGTTTAGTGTGCACTCGGTTAAGAGATTTACAATAGGATTGTTAAATCCACCTTTCTTGAAAGGATTTCTTCTATTTGCTACACTTGTTAGAATGTAGACAAAAATACTCATTGAACTGAGAGTATGCAATCTATATTTTTTGATTATAGATCCATTAAATATTACATGTACAATGTATCACCTAATGTGATTGATTAATACCTCTGTTGCTTGGTAGCCTGATTCTTGGTTCTTGATAACCAAATTCATCTTTTGCTGCTCTACTTCTTGAAACTCTTTTTCTGATCCACAGATGTGCTCATTGGCTAATATCATCCTCACATCCATGTTGAATGAATGATTACACATCTATTTATACAATAGATTTGACCTTTTTAGTTTCACGTATTACACACTTAACTCTATGATCAAAGGTTTACAACTTGACCTTGATCTCCTAGTTTGCATGTTTCTAATCAGTTAGACTGATTAAAACAATTACAATTATATTGCTTGTCCCTCAAAAAAAGGATTTAAATCTAATTAGAAAGCTAAATATAAAACACAAGTGTTTTATCTGACGTGGAAGTCAGATCCACATTTCTCAGGATATAACTGACTTTCGGTGTCTGATGCTCGGTTTGAATCTAAACGCCCGTCTATCGGGTTCCTCTCTTGTTAGCTCTTTTAGTTTACTCTATAATCTACTCTGTCAGTTTGCACTATTCTTGTCGGGTTCCTCTGTCAGTTTACTCCTGTTGGGTTCCACTGTTAACTTTTTTGGTTTGCACTTGTAAGTTGTGTCTTCGGTTTACACTATAGACTATTATGTCAGGTTGTGCTAAAACTTATCTTTTGGTGTAGTCATTACTGATGGTTTTCCTTTACATACTAATGGAAAAATATATGTCATCAATCTCCCCCTTTGACATTAATATCAAAAATTGATATGTGCATAATACTAAAAATGTTTATAGTATGTACACCATATATTTTACTTAGTCATTTCATGACTCCCCCTATGCATATGCTGGTATAGTATATTATATGTGTATGTACACTTGTTTTTATACTATTTCTTCCTTTTCACCTTGTCTTCTCCATTTATGCTATATGTTATGTACATATCATTCTCTATTCTATTGTACATATCATTTCCCCATTTTTTGATAGTAAGGGCAAAGGTGTATACCTATAACTTATAAAAAATATGAGAGTGAGAGGCCTTCATTTCCTCCATCATCTTCTCCCATTTCTCTTTTAGATTCTCAATAGCCATATGTTCTAGTGTAATCCTGGCATGCATGTCGTAGATGCTATTTGCTATAGACATCTCAGGTGTGGCAATTAGCTGTCTTGCCGAACTTATGTGCTATTGCAGACGTGTGAGGCTCGGTAAAAGTTGAGCATGTAGCTCGGTAACCTCTTCTCTGAATTGTGATTCTGCTTCCCAAAGTTCTTGCCTTAACCTTTTTTTTTTATTATCTCTATTATCTTTTCATAATGCAATTTAATTGCATTGTCATCTTTGGTTAGACCTTGTGCAATGATATTTAGATCTGAATATAACATTGCTATCTTTTCACTATTGTCCTTAGTGACTATATCCAAAGTGCACAATTTTTGTATTAAGGAAATATCTTTATTAATGATTGGATCTAATTCATCTGCTAGTTTTGAAAGTGTTACCTTTTTCTCTGCCACTTCTTGGTTGATGTTTTCTATCAATTTGTATTAGAACTTTTGTTCTTCTTGTTCCTCAATTGCCTTTTCTGCATCCACATTCTATGTTGTGATGGCTTCAGTGAGAATGACAAGTTGATCTAGGATAGGTTCATTGTGATCAACATCAATGTCTGGAACTATCCGGTTTAAGATATCCCTTGTGGTCTCCAGTAATAAGGAGTCTCGATGCTCCTTCTTAAGATTTTCCTGCAAAGTTTTTCTTTGACAAATTTATCCATATTCTTGGAGAGATTCAAAGTCCAATGTGGTTGGATCACACTTCAGTATTACAATGATCTCATCAAGTGTGACCTCCAACATATTCTTTTTGGTCTTCTTTTTCTTTTGTGATGCGCCTGTATGCAGAACCATGGCTAGCTTCTCTACTTGGTCTGATGTGCTAGATGAGGTTATCGATGGAGTGGTGCCTTTTTGTTGTTGTGTTTTAGTCTCTACCTTCTGGTTGTGAGTGGACGTCTCCAAATTAACCTTTACATTACCTGTAACATCTCCTTCGGTGTCCGTAGGAGTGACATCTTTGGTTTTGTCTCCTTCACCGGTATCCTTTTGCACTTCATCTGTATTTTTATTTTGTGCATCTTTTTCTGTTTGATCTCCATCTTTTTGTGTGAGATCTTCACCTGTTACATTTTTATCCCCTCCGGTGACATTTTGGTCATCGGTTGTGTCTTTCTTTTCTCCTTCTCCTACATCCTCGGGTATGCTTGCATTGGGCTTGGGGGTCTTCTCCTTCTGTGAGATTATATTGATTGCCTGGATCAATAATGGAATCTGGATTGGTATGTCTACCTTTGCAGAATGTGTTGTAGTGTCCTGTTCATCGGTTAGTCCTTAGACGATAGTGACATCTTCATATTTCTGTATTTCATTTGCAGGATCTCCTCCAGTAATATCAATGACAATATTATCCAACCATGTTTCATCTGCAATGTCTATATCCTTGTTGACTTTTGTGTTTACTGCTTCTTCATTAACATCTTCATCAGTAATAAGAATATGTTCGGGGCTCTATTTAGCCTGATCATCTTTACTCTATTGTTTTTCGGTAACAGCTATTTGAGGCTCAGGACTTGTATCCTTTTTAAGTATATCAAGTATCTTTATCCATTCATCCTCACTCTTCCTATCTAGCTCAATTAGATGTCCTTGAAGCACTTGGTAGGCTCTTAACTTTTTTGAGAACCTTTTGGAATGTTTCTTCATCATTTCTTTAATCTCTTCCATCTTAGATTCTGGTGGCATGACTGAAACTAGGGCGCTCTCCCTTATTTGTTTCTCTTCTTTTAGTGCATATGACGACCTAGCCGACAATCTATTAAGAAGTTCTTTAGGCATTTTGTCTTCAAACTGTATTGGAACATATTTGAAATTGATCATTACTGTAATGATTGCCAGTTCTAACTTATTCTGGTCCTCGGTGTCCAGAGTTAGCCATTTTCTAATTTTAGGGTCATTTACTGTACCCCTATTGATGATTGATTCATGTACCTCATCAATTGTTTAAGGTAGTCTTTGATAGATTGTACAGACTCATCCTGCTCTGTGTCCTCTATGTCTTCCTTAGTTCTTAGGAACTTTCTTCTCTTTGTTGGTGTCTTTTTCTCGCTAGGAGGATTTCTTTTATAGGTCCTTACTTGACCTTTCTTGATCAGTGAAGGACTTGCATCCTTTGCTATTTGAATCCTAGTCCTAGATGCAGTAGTAGTCCTAGGTTTCTTGGCTGGTGGTGGAAGTGGTGTATCGGACTCTGTGGATTCAGAGTTACTCACCTTCTCAGCTTCACCGATGGGTGACTGACCCTCGGTTCCTTCTATCTGTTCTGTTTCCTCTTCAGTTATCGACAACTTTTTCTTTAAAGTCTTAACCATTTTATCTTTCTTTCTATCAATATTTTTCACAACTAAGCCGGTTTTAATCCTTTCTTTGGCTTCTTCATAAGCTCCATACTTAGGTTGTGACTTGTCCAATGGTTCATTTATCAATGCTTCAATGGCATTGGTTGCTTGATCTATGTTAACCTCATAATCATGTGGAGCTAACCAATACAACTGGTTTGATTAGGGTGGTATCAGTTTCGACCAAGAAACAAATGTCAGTCTTGTATTTCTCTACCATTTATTCTAGTATCCTCATTCTCTTTTGCATTCTCTTTGAATCCAGAGAAATACTCATCCATACTGATTCAAAATTGTCTCCAAGTGACTTGATGAATTCACTTATTTGAACTGTCACTGGTCGGGTAGTGTCCCATTTCACATTACTGACAGATGGGAAAGTTTCTTGGAAGTAGAAAAATATACACATTATAAGTGATCCAATCTTACATGAGTTTGTCTTTGCAGACTTGATTGTCCTCATGTTCTCATCTAATTGTTTGAGTAGAAGTTCTGATAAGTCCAACTTCAATCTCTTCTTGAAAATTTTATGTGTTGTATCCACTACTCCTGACGCAATGTTGTTAAGCCTGCTAGCCTGAACGAACTTGTATCCTAAGACACATGCTCCAAATTTCATTTCATTATCATTGATGGTGGATACCTTTAATCCTCTTCCATCCCATGCAACTCCTATGTTCTTCTCAATATCAACTCGAGAAGGGTGCTTAAGTGCCTTGGGTTTCTCAGTTATGGGGTAATCAGTAACAACATGTATAACATCCCTGGTTATCGGTTTAGGCTCATCTAGCCACATCTTTTGGTCATGCAGTCTGCTCAGCACTAACTGAATCCATTCAGTTTTGAACTCCTTTGGGAACCATAGGGAATTTGTGAGCCCTTTTACCTCAATGTGCTTATGCTCTTCCTTGATAGTCCCATCATCATTACAAAGCTTCTTGTAAGCTTTCTCAACTTCCAGGTCTCCTATTTATGCAATCTTGCAGTGTATGTAATCTTGCATGTCTTCAACAAACAAAACCCTAGCTGGTATACTGGAGGATGTACCAGCGTTGTCGGGTTGTGAAGAAACCTTAGGACATATCTTGTAATGAGGTTCTTCACAAGTGTAAATCTTGATTACATTGACCTTATTTTTCTTATCACTCTTGATCTTGGAGGTTCTTGAAGTTAATGCCATCGTTTTAGAATTTAGGGCTTTTTCTCGTAAATGAAAATAGAGTTTTCAGTTATCTTTGTTACTTACTTCAACCTATGTAGTTGTTAGGAATTTTTTTGGAGTGCAGAGAGTCAAGCTGTAGGCACTCTGCAATCGGGTCGCTTCGTGTTCAAGTTTCGCTCTGTCTCTTCGCTCTAGTCGCTTGGTGAATAATGAAACCCTTCCATTGTCTATTTCTAGACTTTTCCCTAAGTCGAGTCATTAATTCTCAACCACTTCTTGGTGTGTGAAGACTGATTCGTCAGGTGATATACTAACTTCTCCTTTGATGAAAATGCAATGCTTTGGGGCGGCTGTCAACTTGTTACGTTCACCGACGGATTTTGGTATATGGCGAAGACAACATGTCAACTTTCATGATTACCGATGGATCTCAGTTTATACTAGCGACTTAGCTTTTTATGTGTTAACCGACGATTCTTGGTAAGTATAGACAACTTATCTCTGTATGTACATTGATGCTTTTCGGTATGTATTGACCGATGAAATTGTTTTCACAGAATTATAACAAGTAATACCATAGTGCCTCTTTAATCATGTTGATTTGGTATTTTAACTATGTATAATGAAACTGTTGCAAATTATAACTTGGTATAATGTAGTTCCATACTTACTTGTTCCGCTTAGGTGGGGGTGGTGATGTCACTAGATCCAATGGATAGGGTGTCACCAATTGAATTTCTTGGTCCAGCTTCATCAGTGTTTGTAGCTTTCCTCCACATTTTGTTTCTCATCTTCCTGATGTCTTCAATGGTGTTTCCATTGGGAAATGTGCTTGTCTCTGTCATTCGGTCTTTGCAGTCCCTTTTTAGATGACCAACATTACGACAGTGTAGACATGTCATTCTGGGGTTAGTCCAACTTCTAGACTTTCTTGTCCATTGCCTCATACAGTTTGTAGCTATATGTCCAAATCTTCCACATGTTGTGCAGTTTTCCCATGTGTTGTAATCCCAAACATATGAGTTACCGATTCTTTCGGTTGATAAGCATTTTCTTGATCTTTAGGTTTCCATGCTTGCTTTTTCTTCTTCCTACATTCAAGAGATGTGTGCCCATGCATTTTGCAAGCAGTTCAGTATTTGTTCATGTAGGTTTCCTTCTTTGGTTGTTTCACCTCATATTAACATTCATATGCTTTATGTCCTTTCTTGTTACATTTAAAAAAAATTCCTATGAATAAAGGTGTGGATTTAGGAATACCTTTCATTTTTCTCCTGCATACATTTGATGTGTGGTCTGGTCTTCCACAGTGATTGCATGACAACTTATTTGGCCTTGGATTTGTGTACACACTCTTTGGATCCGCTTGGTATGGTGGTTTTCCATTCCTGGTATACCCTAGTCTTGTATTGTTGTTGAATCTTCTTTGTCCATTAAGAAAATCATCCATCCTTTTTGTACTTTCTTCAACTCTCTTCATCATATCATTGTGCTGTTGCTAAATTATTACTTCATGCTTCAATTTTTCTTTTTCTTATCTTATCTCACCAATACCTTCTATTATTTCAATGAGTTTTGTATTCATTTGGTTTGCCTCTTGACTCATAAGAATAATTTGATTGGTGATCTCATGATGATGTTCAGTAAGTCTTTGTATTTCTGACTCTTTTTCTTGTAGCTTTTCTGTAATCTTCCTCTTGTCATCAATAAATAGTGTTCTTTCTTTCTCATCTTGTCTAGCATTGTTCATGACATCAATCATTCTTACCATCTATGTCTCTTTACCGATTTGCAGAGATTTCACTTGTCCAACCAGATGTTGATTGATTTCATTCAGACTTGTGATGTTTTCTTCAGATGTGTCTGATGCTTTGCTAGTTGTAGATCTTGAAGACTCAAATAGATCAGGTATCTCCTTTTCTTGATAGTCTGTTTCATTATAGCGAGATGCCATAATCTTTCTTTCATCCAACAACTATCTCATCTTGATTCTAGCTTCTTTATATTGTTCAAAGAAGATCTGTATCTCTAACTTTTGATTCTCAATACTCTTGTCAAGCTTGTACTTCTCCATTGTATGATCTTTTCTCTTAAGTCTTTAAACTTTTCCAAATAAGAGATCTAGCTCTGATACCAATTGTTGGAAATGATGAGAAGTATCTACTGAGAGGGGAGGAGTGAATCAGTACCTTTTAAACTTTTAGTTAGTTAACCTTTAACCTTATGTAATCAAATCTTTGCTTTACCAATCATATCTGTTGTACTTTCTTTATGCATGTGATATTAATTCATAATCTTAATTGTATGTAGACATCCATAGAAACATTCATGAAAGTAATTGACACATGACACAAGATATGATAACGCAAAAAACCCCTGTTAGAAGGTAAAACTGCGGTGGGGATGGTACCCACAAAAACTTCACTATTGCAGATTGGAAGGGGCCGGTTAAGGCTTACAATTTGATCACTTTTGGTGATCTACCCTATTAGGAGTATTATGTGGAGACTGGTTAAGGTCTACTCTGTTAAGATCTTTAGCAACACTATTTAGTGTGCACTCGGTTAAGATATTTACAATAGGATTGTTAAATCCACCTTTCTTGAAAGGATTTCTTCTATTTGCTACACTTGTTAGAATGTAGACAAACATAGTCATTGACTTGAGAGTATGCAATCTACAATTATTGATTACAAATCCATTAAATATTATATGTACAATGTATCACCTAATGTGATTGATTAATACCTCTATTGCTCGGTAGCCTTGATTCTTGGTTCTTGATAACCAAATTCATCTTTTGCTGCTTTGCCTCTTGAAACTCTTAGTATGATCCCTAGATGTGCTCATTGGCTACTATCATCCTCACATCCATGTTGAATAAATGATTACACATCTATTTATACATTATATTTGACCTTTTTAGTTTCACGTATTACAAGCTTAACTCTATGATCAAAGGTTTACAACTTGACCTTGATCTCCTAGTTTGCATGTTTCTAATCAGTTAGACTGATTAAAACAATTACAATTATATTGCTTTTCCCTCAAGAAATGGATTTAAAGCTAATTAGAAAGATAAATGTAAAAGAAAAGTGTTTTATCTGACGTGGAAGTCAGATCCACATTTCTCAAGATATAACTGAATTTCGGTGTCTGATGCTCAGTTTGAATATGAAAGTGTGTCTGTTGGGTTTCTCTCTTGTCTTCTCTTTTGGTTTACTCTATAATTTTCTCTGTTGGTTTTCACTATGCTTTTCAGGTTCCTCTATCAGTTTACTCCTGTCAGGTTCCACTGTTAACTTTTTCAGTTTGCACTTGTAAGTTGTGTCTTCAGTTTACACTGTAGACTGTTCTGTCGGGTTGTGCTAAAACTTGTCTTTCGGTGTAGTCATTACCGATGGTTTTCCTTTGCGTACTAATTTAAAAACATATTTCATCACTTATCTTTTAAAATTAAAGACAATAGAGAGAAGGATAAACTCAAAATCTAACCTTACAATGAATGCTTTTGTGAAATTTCCTTCCCTGTTGGAGCTTGAAGCTTCTCTAGTTACTCCTGGAGATGAAAATGAGTTTGGAAATAGTATCACCTTTATTTAAGGAATACAAATTGATTTAATTAAATCTTAGTGGTGATAAGTACTTTAATTCCTCTTCAAAAATTATGATAATACATGTTCCCATGCTTTTCGCCACCTAGTCCATATGAGTTCTACTTCCCAACTCGAAAAGATCGTGTCTTGAAAATTGAGGAGCTTTATAGAATTTTGTGATTGGTTGTTTATTGAAATCTTGAACCATGCTAAGTGAAGGGTATGTTGGTTGCAATATCCATTGACTGACCGACTACAAATAAGTATCACTATACACGATTGACAACAGAGGAAAAAAATTCGAAGGTAGTTGAGTGATTGGTAGTTTCTTGAACTTTTGAACCATAAAGATTGGGTTAAAAAACTTGATAACTTGCCCAATGGGTTAAAATACATGACACATGACAAACTAAAAGTGATACTTAGTGAAGTTGTAAGGGAGAGTTTAAAACAAAGGGGAATGTTAAACAAAGGATTACAGTTTATAATGTGGAATACAATTTTTAAAAATTGAGGGTAACAAAAGGCTTTGAAGGGGGACACAGATTGATTAGGACAAAAATAATATAGAACACTTGCCTAGAAGCCTTATTCAAAGGGGAAACAAACTCACACCAAAATCTAGACACAAAGAAAACAATAAACTATAATAGAAAAAGAAGATTAATTGCCCAAATCACTAGTCATATAACTTGAGGTCTTTCCCATTATAGGTAAGAGGAAATGGTGTACCATATGGATAAGACAAATGAAATGTGTTTTCTCCAATTTATTATCTGATCTCAAATGGGCCTTTTCATAGAGAGTCAAACATCTTATAGTCTTCTTTCGGTTCCCTTCTCTGATTCCGCAAGAGGATTGAATCTCCAACTACAAATTTCTTTGTCCAGCCCTTTAATCAAAGGTATTTTTCACAAATTCTTGATGTTTAGCTATTATGTCTACCACTTCTTCCCTTCTTTCATCAAGCTTAGTTAAGAACATGATTCTCTTTTCCAAAGAGGATTATAATTCCTCATATTTGATGTATTTTGTAATTGTAGTGTTGATAACCCTAATGGGATAGGAAATGTGCATTCAATTCCATATACCAACTGAAAAGGTGACATCCATATTGCCCTTTTATGTGTGATAATATCTACCCATAGAGATTTATAGATAATTTTGTGCCATCACCTCTGAATCTCATCTAATAACTTCTTGATAATGGAGATAAGGATTTTATTGCTTGAATCATCCTTCTAGTTTTCTTGTGGATAATAATATGAAGACCAAGAAAAGACCTATTCCATAGTCATAATAGAAAATGGATAATTTTGAGGAAGAAAAGATACTTAGTGTTATCAACCACTATTTTCTTAGGGACACCACATCTTACGAGAATATTTTCTTTCAAGAAACTGATGACAATTGCAGAAGTAGTATTCTTTATTGGGACAACCTCAACCCATTTGATTAAGTAATATGAAGGAGTTAAAATATAGGCGTGCCCTTCAATGAGTATAGGATTTATAGGCCCAATGAAATCTAAACCCCTCTACTAGAATGAAATTTTGATGACTACAGGTCTAAGTGGTAAGGCAACTAACTAAGGATAGTTGGTGAATTTACACTTCTCATACTTAGACACCCATTCATAAGAATATTTGAGTTCATACTTGGCCACTAAATATTCTAGAAAAGGATTTTGAAGGATGTCATTGATGTAGAAAAATGACCTCCATAGGATTCATTATGCAACTCCTCCAATAATGTTTTATGTTGCTTTTGATCCAAACATCTTAAGAATGTACCATCTATTCCTCCTTTTTACATATTTCCTCCCCATAGGACATATTTACTAGCATTTATTTTTTAACTCTTTTTCTCCTTTATAGATAGAAGAGACGCACAGTCACCATAAGCTAATAAATAGGCCACATTAGAGAACCATTCATCAATAGTACTTGTGAATAATATCAATGACAGGCTTTCTTCCTCAGTAGGTTTTCCGTCAACTATCATCTTGCACAAGCCTTTTCCTCTAACTAAGTTGGTAGGTTTAAGGTCAATATCATATTATTGTACCTTCACCACCCAGGCACCTCTTTTGTTGCAGCTAATGTCTTGTTGAGTTAGAATTCTCTTTACAATATAATTTGGGACAAGCACTATGGAATGAGCTTTAACAACTGTATAAGTGTATTTCTGCATATGAGAGTAATTCAGTTCATGTTTCTTCAATGACACACTCATGAATGAAATTAGAGCTTCAATTCCTTGATTGTTCTTCTATAGAAGAATGACTGACATGGTATATTTTGATGCATAGTAGTAGATGATAAAATATTTTTCAAACTTGGGATGTACCAACGTAGAAGCATTAGAAATAGAATCCTTAATATATTTGAAAGATTTATTACCCTCTTGGATCCGTTGGAAGGTTTTTTATTTATTCATCATCTCTAAAATATGTTGGGTAAGTTCAATAAAATCTGTAATAAATCTTCTAAAAAATTTAACTTGGCCAAAGAAATATTAGCTAGTACTACTTTGTTACATAGACAAGCTTAATGTATTGATTTTACCCTATTTGGGTCAATTGTTATCCCGTATTTGGAGACAATATGGCCTAACAATCTTCACTCGGTTACTATGAAAATAGATTCCTTAGGATTCAAGGAAATACCATACTCTCTACATATTTCCAACATCGCTTCCAGATCATGTAAATGTTTATCTCTCCTTTTGAAAAATATTATCAGACCATCTAAATAATCCACAATGGTCTTGTCCTTTAAGTCACCAAAGGTGGGGTCCATTTCTCTCTTAAATGTAGGTTTTGCATTTATAAGTCCAAAAGGCATTCTTTTCTAAGACAACACACTTATGGAGGTGGTAAAGGCAATTTTATGTTGGTCTTTTAGAGCCACTTCAATCCGATTATATATAGAGAAACCATCTAGTATAGAATCATTCATGATCTAAATTTTTTTGAAGGATATGATCCATTACTCGCAATGGATAATCATCTTTGAGAGATGCATATTATAAGTTACAAAAATCTACACAAATCCTTATCTCATCATTCTTCTTCCCATCAGGCACGCTGTTAGTAGTCCATGCGGAGTGGTGAGTTATATAGATAATTCTTACTTTAAGCATGATTTTATCAATTTCTTTTAAAATAGCCTCAATGACCTTGGGATTGTATGTTCTTTGCTTCTGCCTAGATGGAGTTGCATTAGGCTTAAGTGGGATATGGTGCTATATTTCCTCATTCTTAAATTTATTGAAATTTTGTGTAACACCATGTAAAGAAATATTTGAAATGAGGTAATAAGGCAATTAAATGTTCCCTTTCTTCAAGAGAACAACACTTCCATACACATACCAGTTTAGGAACTTCTTTGGTCCGTATGTTGACTTGTTCATATCTATAGATGTCTTGAGGGAAATCCCACTTTTTGTTTGATGTACTGATCATGCCTATTAAAGAGGCTCTCCAAGAAAATGAAACCTTTTGGAATTTTATTTCCATAAGTTGAATGATCTCAAATCTCTTTCCATCTTAGGAGTAAGCATCTCCTTCTATGATGTAATTTCTCTCTTCAATGCTCCCTTCAAAGAATAAATTATCAAAAACATCAAAATTTTCAAGAAAATCAATGATCTATCTATCATTATTAAAACTTGCCAATAATTCATATTATTAGGCACAATGGGCCTATACACCACTTCAATATTGTATACTTTATACTTAAAGTCATGATGTGGTTGGAAAAGGGATGCTAAGACAATCAGGGAATCAACTCTACTATTTTGATATCTTGATATTGCTTCAATTGCAAAGGCTTTAAAATCTTCAATGCAATCCCATACCCTATTTCTGTAATGCCTCAATTTCCCATTTTTAGTGATATATGTATTCTTCACTTACATTTAAATATAAGTTTTGCATCTCCTTTGACTCTCAATTATTGATTCCCTTTCTCCTTGGTAGTTGTTAATCCCAAAAGCAAGGATTCATATTCTATTGTGTTATTTGTATCAAATTCCAACTTATAAGCCAAAGGGAAACTAAAATCATCCAAAGAGATGAGTCCACTATACCAACACCAAATCTAGAAGAGGAAAAAATTCCATCAAACTCCAAAGTCCATAACTCATTAGACAACATAGGACTGATCATGTCAGGGTATTATTCATTGGTAGTAGAAAATATATTAGTACTAGCGCTATTTTCTGCATGTGGTATCTCAAATCTTGGATCACCAAGTTTTAACACTATGAACTTCACTTTGGGCTCTAGTTCTAGGTAGACCTTCTTTCCATCTACCAATATAGTGGAATAAGACCAGTGTATCTGAATCTCCCACCTAGATATTTATAGAAACTCCTACTTAGTAACATTCCATAACCTTGTAAGGATGTTGGAAACCAACATGGTGATTTTTAGTCTCTTTTTGAGATATAAGGCCAGGGCCACTTGTGAATCTTTGATTCGACCTAGGTGTTGAATGTGTAGGATACCTGAGAGGGGCGGGGTAAAAAAGTTGTCAATAAAACCTTTAAACTTTAATCCTTTAATTAGTTCCACCAAACTTACTTTAATCCATATTCATAGAAATATGTAAACATGAAAGATCATAGAAACTGTCAGATACAAGGAACACACAATTTACGTGGAAAACCATATTAAGAGAAAAAACATGGAGAAGATTAATTCTCCAATATATGAACAACTGTTAGGGTGACATTGATAAAGGTATTTTTTACAAAGAAAGGCTCACTATTAAAGGGATCATTACCCAAATAAAGAAGGCTCACTGCCTGGATGAAGAAGGATAAAAGAGAATAGATCCACAACTCATGCACAACTGAATTATCTATAGATACATTTCGTTCACTTCTTGTATTTAAATCATCTAAGTCCACTCTTCTCTCTACCATACTTTGCACTACTTCATACATATAGGGAGATAGTTCCTCTTTCATACATACCCATTGCACCTTCACAAACTTGCACATCACTTATATAAGTACATACATATGCCACTCTCTTTTAGCCTTTTTTATGCCATCTTTTCATTTTCTAAGTCTCTCACTGTCAGCTAGGCAAGTAACGAAGCACAAATTAAATTAGGTCAACACTAAAAATTCATGGGGTGGAAAGGAATGAGAAGTGGACTACAAAACTCCTTATCTGGGACCAAAAACATCCTACATGTTACATTCCATCTTGCATTCACCGAGATAATTAATTGAAGTGTAAATACCCAAGGTCGGTCAAACCTAGAGTAAGAACACCATGAAACTTTGAAACCGTGTCTCTGAAACTCAAAATCTCATTTCCACTGAACTGAATGAAGCGAGGACATTATAAATCAGTTCCAAAACCCCAACATCAGAAACCCTTATGCAGAGAAATGTAGAGCATGCATTTAATGTAGAAAAACTATCATCCATAGTCACACTCAGTCAAATACCATTTCCACTACACTGTCATCCAAAGCACAAAATCTTGAATCCAATGACCTTAAACATTGTCCAACAGCATGCCAAAACCTCATTAGTATATTTGCAACATGAAGAATATGCAAAGCAATTTTCTCAACACCACTGTACATAAAAAGTAGTCACCACCAACAAAAATAAAAAAAACAATATGTTGACATCAAATACAACCATGCTGACTCATCAAACATACAAACTTACTTAGTCAACAACTCATTTTGCTCAATCCTATAAAAATAGGATGAGAAATTGAGTGGATTCCATTTAAGAGGACTTTCCATGAGAAGATGTAATTATTAGGCCAACGACTTTGGTTACTTGTGAAAACATGACATTGTTAGATTCTCCTAAGTCTATCACGCAATTATTAAACCTATACCCATTTATATATAGGGAAACAAATAGTGGTTATGGTTTTTCAAAAAGATTCTTCAAATAAGAAGTTGAACAATTTTAATCTTCAATGGAAAGGGATTTCATCAAACATTTGAGCATGGATAGGAGGACTCAAAGGTTTTGGTTGAATGAATTTAACAAGCCTACTCCATTCAAAGGGTTGAGTCTAAGATATTCAACCTGAGATATTTTAATTTTAGTATTCTTACAAGGCTCAACAATATCAAAATAACTAGGGATATAATTAACAAAGGAATTCAAAGGTACCTTTTTGGAAATGATCTTTGGGGCATCTGTTTCTCCCTTTTGTGATTGGAGTTTGTGCTTCTAGACAGGATAAATTTGAGATTAGATGCAATACTCCTGCTCTGGCCTTTAGGCTCTTGATCTTTTTTCTATGCGTGTTGTCCTCTAGTGAACATTAGACAATCGAGACTCCCTATCTAGGTATATGTATCTTCCCCTCTCTTGGAACTAGATTCGTATTCAAGGTGGTTAACACCAGTATCACCCAGTTGAGAGAATTATTCTTAAACTTGATATTCTCCTCTTGATTCATTAGTAGAGATTATTTGCATGGATCTTGTAATTTCAGGACATGATGAAACATAATGGTTTGTAGTAAGATGAAAATTGCATAAGAAACAGTTTCCTTTATTCACTAGAGGAGGTCCTTAAATGGATAATCTTTGAGAGGAACTGACTATAGATAATTTCTTTGAATAATTCCCTTGTTGGCGATGATCTTTACTTGTTACATCTTGATACAAAGGTTGGTTAAAGTTTTTAGGCATCTTTCTTTTTAAGATGATTATGTCATTAACCATTCTTTGGATAACATGATCAATAGAGCTAGTTGCTTGCGATTTCTCTATCTATAAATCCTTCCGTTTACCAATGGTTATCAAGTCATCTTCTATTGAAATAACCAATATTTGTGCTACTGCTAAATTGGTTGCACCTTTTCTCTTGATGAGAAAGATAACATCAGAAGGAAGTGTATTAATGAAGAAAAATTTCAAGAGAGCATCTCTAGGACTCATATTACTTAGAATTATGTTTGCCAGTTTATTGAACTGGGATACAAAATCATGCATTGGCTCATGTATTTCCTTCTTCATTGAATACAATTATGCTACTAGCATGTGTTCACTTTCTGGGGTTTTGGATCTATCTTCAAACCGCGTTCTCATAGCTTTAGGTAGTTATTGGTAGATTCATTTAGTAAATTAAAAAACTATTTTTCTGCATCATCAACTAAAGATTCAACAAAATTATCACAAAAAACATCTTCACATTGAACACCTAATATTGAACAGACTGCAAAGAAGGTATTGATTTGTTCATTTGGTGTAACTTTTCCATTTCCTGCGAACTTGGGTATTAATTTTCCTAACCCTCTAGGAAAATCATGTAGTTGTGCTCCAAGATTGAGGGGTCCAATAGAAAATCCCCATAGGATAAGTAATAGTTGAGTCATATTGATTATGAAGTGAGTGGATGACTACCTGTAGGGGTAAGGTGGTTCCAACAAGAAAAAATGCTTGGTAAAATGAATTGGGAGGGGGTTTATATCATAAAAGAGGAGGTGGAGGTGGTTTTCTCAAAGAATGGACTCTCCAAGTAGGAGGGAATGGAAAAACACTTAGATATTGTAATAAATCAAAATTTGGGTTTTAAATACTTTTCTTACCGTCACCTCTAGTGTACCTCTTAGAAGCCAATTTTGTTTAGAAAAAAAGAATAAGATAGAGTCACTAACCTCTCGGTGGTTACATGGGAGAGGATTTTGTTGATTATTTGGTTGGTTTCTAGGTGATACTTGGTTTACTTGAGGGGTTGGGTTTCTAAGTGCAATTACAATAGGATGTCCTCTTGCTATTTCGACTGTTGACCTAAGATTTTGGGCTAGTTATTTTAAAACCTCATTCATCCTCCTATAATACTCAACTTTTCTCCTAAATATCCAGGCTAGTGTATTTAATTGTGAGATTATGTCTTCCTATTCATCATGCCACCTCAAATTCAGTTTAAGTACTAAGAATATGTTTTCATGTTGTAATACTACTTTGACTCACTTTAGATACCTAAACTATCAAAGCATTCGTTCGATTTATTTATTTTCCCTAGTGGAGTCACCATTTTTTTAAACTTACAATTTTGTCATTTAACTCTAAATCCTTTAACACCCATACAGATGACAACTGAAACTACCCATTGGTCAAATATAATGACATTTTCCACCAATGCTTTTAACCAGCAAGCTTTACAAAGGCAATAATAATAAAAAAAATTATAATAGTATACAAATATTATACACCACACCAATAAAATTTATAGCATTAAAATAAACATCAATGCAACGCTTATTCAAAGGCAAATGATCCACAATAAAGCACATAAATGATTTTTAAATTATCAACATAAAAAAGAAAAACCATTCACTCATTAACCATAACACAAAATTTATGATTCATAAAATTATAATCAAATAACTTCTATTAATATCTATTCCAAAGTTAAAAGCATCAAAAAGTCATGGTCATAACCATTCATCTATAATAAATATTTCAAATCTAAGTAACCATCCATGGAACAATAGTCTCTTGAAGATGACCATTTTAATTAAGAGAAATTTATAAGTCACTTAAAATAAAATAAAGATGGCTCTTCAAATCCCATAGTTTTTTCTCTCAACATAAATGATAATTTTGAAATAGCATGAAGAAACAGTAATTGAGGATGACCGCCTCCTCACTCTTTTCTCTCCTCGTGGTTCCTCTTGTACTGCTTCATTCTCTTGAGCTCCCTGCGCCTCTTGTGATCATTCTTTGAGTGTCATGTAGTTTTTGTATTTAGAAATAATTGGAGAAAACACTTTGGTATTCAGGTTGCTAGAGAAGTTAACCCTTAACTTATGCTTGTTGATTTTCTAATATGACTCCACTAATCTTGGGCATATGTCATTAACATCATGTTTGAAATAGTGGAGATAAAAAGATGTGGTTATTGATCAAATTTGAAAAATCTGAAAACACCACAGATTTTTGCAAAATTTTCAGCATCTGTTCTTCATGATCTACATATTTTGTAGTCGAGAACCACAAAAAAATTGCCAAAAATTTGCTGTGTTTTTACAAATTTAAACAAAAAAAAATTATATATATATATAGTCTTTGGTACATTCTATCTGAAGCTTAGCCAGCACCAAGATAAAATACTATATTTCTAAAAATTTTTAAAGATTTTTCATTTACCATTTCTGTGAGCAATTCTCCAAGCCTTGTTTTGAACTTTGTGCTAAATTGGTACTTATATACAATATTTCTCAATCCTCTTCAAATATAATCACTTCCATGATTGAAAAGTTACGTTGAATTTTTTTCAGATTAGAATAACACTACCCTATGGCTATCCTTACTTTTGTATCTAGTTCCTCGAGCATGGAGAATTTCTACTCAGGATATCCACCCACACTACTGATTCGTTTTCGTTAGTAGGGTCATTGATGATCCCTTTAGCAATTAGAACAAGCGAATGCATTTTTGAAATTTCTCTTAATTCATAGAAAATCAAAGTCAGATTATTCCTTTCCTTCTTAATGTTCTATAACCCAGGATTCCAATTTTTCATTTTCTCTGAAACTCGTGTAAAGACCTTCATAGACTCTTCAAAGTACATTATCCCATCACACACAAGTATATTGGTCCATTTGTCAACTACCTTACTAATAGAATGATTCCTCTTGATCTGTTTCAGTTTATTGTGATCTAATCCTTCTATGGGAAGACTTGGAACTTGACCACCAGATTGATCATCTATTTGTAAAATGGATTGCATAAAATAAATCAAAGAATTCATGTACTTTTGTAAGTTTATATTCTTTTGTTCTTCAGCTTTAACTCTTTTTGACAACATACTCACTGAGAAGTTTTTGTGGTAAACGTCACCTCTCCATATCAACTATGCTTAGACTAAAATCTTGTTTGGTGACACTATGTTCTTCCTTGTCTCCAGTTGGGTTAGCAATCTCAATAATTGTGGTTGGAATTCAGGTCAAAGGCCATCCTTGACATCCTCTTGACCTTTTTGGGTTTGGGTGTATCTTGTAGCAACTTGGCTGCTATATCCATTTCTACATCCACCATTGAGTGTATCTCTTCTTTCTTCTCCATAATATTTTTCAGCCAAGGAGGGGAGGAAATCATATAGGAACTACGTTGAACATTAGAAATAGCATTGTCAGGTGACACAAGGGAAAAATTAGGTGAAAAAGATTCATGTAGCAATAAAGATCTAAATTATCAAAGAAAGAATTGAGAATATCATCTTCACCGATTTGGTGGAAGATAAGAGACTCATTATCAGAGATATTAGTAATAGGAATTGAGGGTTTTTTTTAGAAATTGGGAGAATAAGAACCTTGATTCCTTGGTCTATTTTTCTTTTAGAGGATGTTGGTGAATCCTCTTCACGCATAGTATTAATTTTTTTTGTTATCTCCAAGCTTCTCTCCATCTCCTCCAGATTGGGAATTAGTCCTTTGAACAAAACAACCAAGTTACTGAGTGGAGCCTTTGAGATGTTAGAGCTTTGGGATGTCCTATGTTCATTACTAGGAGTCACTTTCATTGAATAAGGACCAACATTTCCTCTAATTTTATTTTCAGTCCATCTCTTTGTCCTTTCTAAGACATGAGAGGTCATGTCTTCAATATATGTGATTTCTATATCAGACCATCAGAACTGAGGGAGAGAAGCAAGAGAAATATTTTGATATGTTCCATCAATCAATTTGGAGCCATTGTATGTCCATTCCTCAGGAGTTAATAGTGGCACATTGAAGGTTCTAATATGCTCTACAGTTAATCTCATTCAATCCCTTCTCTGTACTTTTTTCTTATACACACAGTCCTCCCAATAATCCTCTAAATGAGGCTGATGCTTATACACACTCCCTCCATGGAAATTGGCTATGACAAAACCCTTATTGTCAAAATGTGGTTTCGACGAGAGGAGTTGAAAATTAAGCCTCACCACAATCCTCTATGCAATCTATGCAACTTCATTGCTCTTGCATGAAAATTCGGTAAGAGAAATGGAAAAAGAATATATTATCAACATATTTCACATTATTTTTTTTTGTCATTTGCAAGCAAACTTACAGGAACAACAAGTAATCTAAAACATACCTCGACAATTTCAAAGGGACATTTCATAAACCCCAATTCTTAAATAAGAAAACTTATCAAATTTTAAAAAATAGCTTCCATATTTTGATACCAGGACCGCAACTTCAGAGTAGAACCTCCACTCAGGGAGCCCTTTGATTCTCTTAATCACAACCATCGTTAACATACAAAAATTATTCAATCTATCCCTTCTCTGAAATTGTGGAAATAATTTAAACACAAGTGTGTTAGCATTGGGAGACACATCCAATAATAAAATTCATCTGACTCAATGCTTCCCACAATACAGTGTAGTAGGGCAATTTTGTCAGCGATTTCTTCTTTAAAATGGTATCTTTGTAGGTGTGATGGGAGCCTAGATTTACCTTTTCTTTCAACCTTAATACAAGCCATCCCCAGGAAAAGCGAGTCAAATACTAGTCTTTCTTATCATTAAAATATTTCTAGCCTAAATCTATGGACATGTCCACAAATTGCTCTCTTTCTAGTAATTTTATTGCTTGGGAGATGACTTCCAGGTCAACCCTAACAATTACGAAGCCATCAATAGCTCAAATTTATTTTGAATTTGTATAATAGTGTCTTGCATAGGAAACTATCAACTAAGGTTATGAGACAGTAAACAAGTCCACTCTCAACAATATTCTTACCAATTGCATAGGTGGATTCTTTTTACATTCGACTGAGAATTTTGTGATGGCTAACATCACCCAATTTTGTACTGCACCATCTAAACCATCTTGGTATAATAGAGAAACCAAGATTTGGGATTTACAACACAGTAAATAATTTACAAAATCCTCCGCAATTCTGGCAGAAAAGGGTGAAGATTACAGAAGACTTACAGGAAATTCACTGCACAGACTCATGGGTAACCCCAGTACTATTGTAGTAATATCTCTTCAAAGAATCTTTTCTTTTAAAATTAAAGACAATAGACAAAAGGAGAGACTCCAAATATAACCTTGTAACGAACGCCTCTGTGAAATTTCCTTCATTGTTGGAGCTTGAAGCTTTTCTCTAGTTAGTCCTCGAGATGAAAATGAGTTTGGAAATAGCGCTACCTTTCTTCAAGGAATAAACCTTGATTTCATTAAATTTTAGTGGTGAGCTCAACAGTATTGACAATGGATTTATGATTTTTTAAAGCTATTTTAGTCCGAGCCCTTCTCTTGGCACATGATTGTCCTCGGAGACTCTTCAAGACTTCCTTCCAAGTTTACCCAGATCACTTTCAAGATGAAGATTTTGTTCACTTTATGGAAAGATAGGAATGCTGTTCTTTTCACTCATAGCTTTGTATAATAAAAATTGTATATGTAACAATGTTATGATGCAGATTCAGGTTCAAGCCAATAAAGTGGCTCTAGAGGTGGCCCACCTTCAGGAGCTACTCAATCATTGGGGCAATACTCCTTGTATGGTTGCTCGGGTGCCTCCTGACTCGGTTTTTGCGGATTGCACTCCGCCCAGGGGTCACCGCTGTGGCTGCAGCTCTTCGGCCCGCCGCTCCTGCACTCCGCGGTCACAGGCTCCCCGCCACTCTCCTAAGAGTGGCAATGATGGTTGGTAGCGCCCCTCAGCTTCTCCACCCCGCCGCGCCTCTGGCTGGTCTTTGACAGCGGTTATGTCTGCCCCTCCTGATGCTCCTGCTCCTCGTGGTAGTTCTACTTGGCAGGCGCCCAGCTCCTCCGAGTGGTCCTTCTCCTGCCTGGCTCTGGCTATTTCTCCGCCTCGGGCGGAGGAGAAAGAAGAAGATAATGAAAATGCTGCTGATGGCTGGTCAGTTCCCAACCCACCTGTCAATCTCATGGATGCCTTGGGGTATGATGACAAAGATCCTCCTCCTTCGGCTGACACTGCTCTTGCAGCCTGAAGGCTTTATATGTTTTTTTTTTGTGAATAGTTTTTAGTCTCTACTTCCGGCTAGATGCCGAGTGAACTCTCACGGGGTGATTTTTATATCCCCTAACCACTTTTTGTGAATATGTAACTTTTATATTATTTAATAGGAAAGACATTTTATCAAAAAAAAAAAATAGTGGTGATGAGTACTATCACTCCTCTTCAAAACTTGTGCTAGTAAATTCTCATGCTTTTCGCCACCTAATTCGTTATTATTAATGAGTTATACTTCCCAACTCCTCGAAAATACTGCATCTTGAAAAGTGTCGAGCTTCATAGGGTTGGGCAGTCGGCAATTTCTTGCACTATTGAACCATGCTAGTGAAGGGTCCACTGGTTCTAATATCTCCCAACTAACTGACTGCAAAGACTTAACACTATACATGACCAATAACAAAGGCATACACTTTAAACGTTGTTGGGTGATCATCGATTTCTTGAACTTTTGAATCACAAAGACTGGGTTTAAAAACTCGCTAACTTTCTGAATGGGTTCAAAATCTCCACAAATGATTGACTACAAGTAGGAGTTAGTGAATTTGTAAGGGTAAGTTTAAAAGAAAGAGGAATATTGAACACAGTGAAAATTTTTGTTCTTTGGTAGCATGTAAAATTTTAGCTAACAAGCAAACATTGGATCTAGCTAGAAAAGAAAGAAAAAACATGTAGGTAAAAGAGGAAAGATTAAAAAAAGAATAAGAACATTAAACTCTTTCTTATTGATTTAGATATGAATACAATTACAATATATAGACTTCCTCAAAGCAAAAGGCGGAGCCAAATCAGGAATAAAACTGTAAAAAATAGAGATATTTCTTTGTTAGCTTAAAATCTAAGCAATTGCAAGTTTATCAATAAATCAAGGATAAAATAATATGCAAAATCAACTATTCTTGAAAGTAGGGATAAAAAACAAAGCTTCCTAATTTTATTGCACTAACACACATGCTACTTTATTGTGGGGAATTGAAATTTCAAAAATTGAGGGTAACACTAAGTAATAGATGTGATAAAACTACTTCTTTAAGAGTGTATTGAAGTCTTCCTAGTTCGATATGGGAGTTATATTTCCACATTCAAGGGATGAAGTATATCTTTCATAACATGTAAGAATGTGGCCTACTAACTAAAGCCTATAAAATAAAATTTACTAATGAGGAATAAGATAATGAGGGATGAAATACACCTCCATTTAGTATATATTCATTGGTCCAAAATTTCAATGATAATTATCCATCAAACTTCATATATCAACGTTTACTTTAGCTTTAAAACCACTTCGAGTAGCCTTAAAACCACTTTGAGCACATGCGTTGCCCTATTTTGGTTCCCACTTTACTAGTTTAACTTCATCATCCTCGTTCTTAGACATTCCAAACTTATCAACTAGTACTCTCACAAAGTTTTTTTCTAGTCTATCTTGTCGCCCATACTAGAGACTCTTACCACATCCTTCTAAAGTTTTTTGAAATAGATTTCTCCTTCATATTCTTCTCTATCCGTAGCTCTTATAAACCTTATCCATTCCCTAGTTATGATCTTAAGTTCATATGGACTAGATCATTTCTACCACTTATTTAATAGCTAGCATCACTTTCCACGAACCTATTCTAATACTAGGAATAACCAACTTTGATACTAATTGTCCCATAAACCATTGGGTTTATGGAATGTGTGATGCACTAATTATGGATTTCCTAAGGCCACTCTATACTTACAACTCTTAGAACATACTAGGTCTTGATGGATAATCAACAAGTACCAATAAAAAATGTTAAAAAGGGAATTAAAAACAAATAAACTATGACTTATAAATGGTTGAGAAACTCCAAGTGTATATTACAAGAATCAAGAAATTCTATTTTAGTGCATGGATACCATACCATTACAGTGGTTATTAAGGACTCATTTAATGTTTATATAGACATCTCTATTGTCACAACTCAAAAATAGCTTGTACACATTTTTCCTTCTTCAAATTAGAAAAGTCAGACTCCCTCAAGCCAACCTTTTGATGGTCTGTCAACTTTTTCCCTAGGACATCTATTGGCCATGCTTAGGCATGGTAGAGGAGAAAATCCTTGGCTTTGAAGTGACTACCCCTTGTAACTACCCAACTATCTCCGAGAATAGTCTATGAATAATATAGAATAACCACTATCAAAGCTATATAAATTGAGGTCCACATGGAAGAACTAATATCCTTCACCATTTGATGCATATAATCACAGTTCTATAGGAAAGAATGAGAAACTCACTAATGAAGCCAATGATTATTACTCAAACTAATGTAGAACCATTTTATAACCACAATTCCACTGTCCATCTTTTCCTACAATAGTAGCATTATTGGATTCATTATAAATTACCCACAATAATGATCAAAATAGAAGAAAATAGTCAAAATTACTCACATAAGTCTAGGAACAACTCCTTGAAAGACAATATGTTTTTTTGGAGCATAGACATTACACCTACAACATGTTATATAACACTTCTAACAACTTTATCCATCTAAAAATATACTTACAATAGCTCAACATACACTTGTAGCTGCTCAAAACACGGGCTATAATAACTCAACTTCCCTAATTGTATGTGTATTATAAATGTGTTTAATTGAGAATTTTTTTAAATCATTCTTTCAAATTGAATGTTTATATGCATTGTTTAATATACTCCTACATACAAGATAGCTAAAACTATAATTTTTCATAAATAAACATGTTTATTACTCATTATAAAATAATTGTACACACATTCAAAATATTCAGACAGAAATTGAATGTTTATATGCCTTGTCTACATAGAAGATAGCAAAAGCTATAATTTTTCATAAATAAACATGTTTATTACTCATTATAAAATAATTTCACACATTCAAAATATTTATGGACAGAAAAAATTACACCCTTAGGCCCCATTTGTTTCACGGAATTGGGAGTGACACTTCCCGTTTTTGGGAGTGACACTTCTCGTTTTTGCAAATCCGCTGTTTGTTTCTCTAAATTGCAATTCCGGATTCGTCAAGCAAAACCGGGTTTAGACACCAAAATGAGTGGCATCATCTTCCCACTAAATAGGTGGAATTAGAAATCATACCCTGGTTTTGCAATAATAAGGTTTTGAGTCAAATTCCAATTCCCCAAGATGCAAAACCGGAATTTCAAAACCTGATTTTGTGATAATAAGGTTTTGACTCGATTCCAATTCGGCAAAACACCCAATTATTTTTGGGTATGATTTTCACTTAAGACACATTACTAATCCTTTTTTGATAGTAATCTATTACGTGCAGGTTTGCAATTGACTACAGCGAGGGAGAGGCAGTTTCATGTTTATCCTTTACTTCTTTTTTCACTCAGATGAACATAAGTTATTAGTTTTTCCTATTATCTGTAAAACTTCATATCCAACCATATTTCATCCCTCAAAAATGTGTCTCACCATTTTGGTTTAGTTTGTCAGAGTTTTTTTTCAGAAGTTGCCCAAAAAAACAAATGATAAGCATTGCATATAATGTTAGACAAATAAGTTCTTCCTCCTTCATGCCATTTGCAATTGTCCCTATATTTTATGGAAGATTGTACATAAATAATATATGTCAAGCCAAAACTGCAGTGGAAACAACAACGACGACAATGGGTTTTTGTCTGCACTTATTTTGTGCATTTCCTCCCTTCAAAATCAGTCCAGTATTTGTTTTTCAATCAAACACTTGCTTCAATTATTCTATAATCTGCAGTGAGTTTTGAATAATTAATTTTATGTAATCTGCAGTGAGTTTTGAAAGTGTGTTTTGAATAATTATGTTTTTAAAAAAAAAAAAAAGTAAAAGTGAATATTTTATTAATTGAAAAGGCACTATTCATCAAAAAACAAGGCCACAAAGCAGCTAAGTTCCCGCAAAAAATGTAATGTTCGAGGGTTGTTTATACTTTGCTACAAAAAATTGTAAGTTTGAAATAATTTATGTTTTTTTTTTTATATTAAGTATAAGGAGTTCAATTTACAAAGAGAGACGCAAAGTATCAGAGACAAGAGGCCAAGCCCCACCCCAACAAAAAGAGTCTACATAGGCTCAAACTGTCAAAAAAGAAGA
>MU227313.1:676525-690959 GCA_018584345.1 Thuja plicata | reverse complement strand
CTTCCTTTCACTCCTTTGCATTGGAGTCATGGTGGTTTATTCATTGATCTAGGGGTTCTTTCATTCTGGGGGGGCTTTGGAGCCTCGACCCTCTCTCATGGGGGGGTTGGCAGCACGCATTGTACTACTGGCTTTGAGAGAGTCTCTTGAAGTCATTCCTTTTGTCTTTGCTTGATTTTATATCTCTTTTTGGAGAGGAGTTTTTTCCACTGGGTTTTCTCTTTTGTCTCCGGTTTACAGAGATTTCCTTGTACTGGGTACCTGATCAGGCCTTGTTGCCGGGACCCTTTTTCTTTCTTTCATAGTTTTTGCTAGGTCAGCTTTCTCCCTGTGTTCATCTTAAGGGGGGGTGTTAGAGTATTATTACTTTATGCTTATTAATTAAATCATATCGATTTAATTATATAAGTTTATAATGCTCTAGTTACTTAAGCTTCACTTAGGTACATTATTAATTAATTATTAATTAATAATGTGCAACCTAGTTTTTTCCTTTAGGGTTTCTTTCTCACCTTTTATAAGGTTGAGCCTTGTACTTTTTTGTTAATCTCTTATGCATTTTTCACATTTTGAGAGCACTTCTCTTCTGTCTCCTTTTTTTCTTCTCTTGTAACAGGTTATTGGCTAACAGGTTCTTCTTGGGTTGTGTAGAATTGAGTTTGATCAATTCTTTCAATTTCTTCTCTGCCTGCTCAAGTAAATTTTCCTGACCATTCATGTCTATGTTGAACTTGCGGACAATGTCAACAAGTTGGTCCATTATTGAGTCACTTTCATTGACTTCAATCTGCAAAGCATCTACAAATATGATTTTTACATCTTCAAGTACTTTGTTCCTTTGTCTTTCCTTTCTGAGTTTCTGCTGTGAGGCCCTTTTCTTCCATAGTTCTGCCAAAATATCCATTTGTTCTACAGATAGGTTGGATAGATCCCAATTAGGAATCACAATCTCTTTATCCAGATCTATCTCATCAGTTATTGCTGCCTCTAATTTAGGACTCGATGAAGGAACAATTTCCTTACCTTTATCTACCTTATCCTTGCCTTTCATTGACTCAGGTGTGCATCTATCAGTAATAAGAGGAGCCTGTTGCTTGGGCTTTGTCTATTCTGATGTAGATTCTGCAACCTTGTCTTTTCTCGGAGTCACTATACTGTGTATGGGAGATTTGGGTAGTGATGCCATTACCTCAACTGCAATATTCTATGCATTGGACTCTTGAATGGTCTGTACCTCAGGTAGAGTGTCATCATTTTCTTGTGTTGGAGGGTCTGTACTCGGTACTTGTTCCTTCACATTGCTTTCTGCAATCTCAAATATTTATTTCCACACTAATGTGGCACGCTGAGCTACTTCTTCTATATTTTTGTTCAATATTTGAAATGCCCTGAATCTGGGGGTGTGATTATTCTCATATTTTCTTAAAGCCTCTTTCACTTCTTTGCCTTTCATTGTAGGCATGACCTGCTTCAATGTCTCTTCCCTTATATCTCTTTCAATTTGTACTACATTCTTTCAAGGAATAGAGACTGCCTTAAATAAGTCTTTTTTCATATAACTCTTCAACTCAGAAGGGTCATATTTCCACTTTGCCATCTTTTCCACCACTGCTTGCTCAATTTTCTTCTTCTCTTCTTCTGTCCTAAAAGCATACTTCAGTGATTTCAAAGAACTCATGGCTCTTCCTTCTTTAAGGTCTTTGATCTTTTGATCAAGTGTGGGTGTGGGTTTAGTGAAGACCACAATATCTTCTTCATATTCATCCTCTTCATCACTTAATATAAGATTTCTCTTTGATCTTCTTAGGGTGACAATAGGAGTAGTGACTTTATCCTTTTTCTATCTAGGTGATGTCTTCCTCTTCTTCTGTGGAGGATTAACATCAGTTTCTTCCTTGTCAGATTCAATTTCCTCTATCTCCTCTATTTTAACTGTTTCCTCTTTGCTCTCAGATATTGAAGGAGAGTCAAAGGTCTTGCCATACTTCTTCTTGAATGTATCAAGTCTCTTTCTTCCTCTTTTCAATATCTTAGGAATCTCAATTTCCAGAGATATCCTGCTCTTTGCTTCCTCATAGGTTCCAAAGTAGGGTGCCTTTGGATTGACAGGTTCATTCACAAGAGCCTCAATGATATCTTTAGTGTCCTCATTGTTAACTTCATATGGCAAGGGTTGTACCCATGGAACCCTAGGCTTTACTGCTTGTATATACACTTTATCACAATCAACTAGAAAACATATTTCTTCTTTTTACTTTTCAACTAGTTATTTGGGAATTCTATATCTACTCTGCATTTTATGTTTGAAACTTTCAAAGTATCCATTCATAATACTATCAAAATCATCTCCCATCTCGACTGTGAAATCATTAATTTGATGGATGATTGGTCTATCCTTTTTCCATACTACTGTTCCTTTAGAGGGAAAGAACTTCTGAACATAAAATAGTATATAGATTAGAAGAGAACCAAAATTACATGAATTAGTTTTTGATACTCGGATGTTCTCCATGTTCTTTCTCAACTGAGTGAGTTGAATTTCTGCTAGGTCGAATACCAGATTTTTCTTGACAACTTTGTAAGCTAGGTCAACAACTTCACATGCAGCATTGTTGGGTCTGCTTGAGTTGTATATCTTGTGTGCTATCAAATGAATGCCAAATTTCATCTCCATATCTGTTACTCCATTGAGTATCATGCCTCTGTCATCCCGCTCGGCAAGAGTTAACTCTACTAGTTCATCTTTGTTTAGGGTTTTGGTAGCTTTTGGCTTGTCTAGCATAGGGAACCCGATAACATGGTGAATTATCTTCTTAGTGATCTTCACAGGATGATCCAACCATAGTTGCATGTCGTGAACATGACTAAGAACATATCTCATCCACTTTTTCTAGAAGTCCCTTGACATATGCATGATATGTGTCAAACCCTTGGTTTCGAGATGCTTATGCTCAGGATTTAGTTTCTCATCTGTACATAACTTCTCATATGTTTGATTCATCTCACTGGTTGCAATCTCATGTATGTTGCAGTGATAGAAGCTGAGAATGTCATTAACCAGTATCACTCTCAGAGGGATTAGGGAATGAGCTCCCATCAGGTCTATTTCCTCTGCAACTACCAGATGAAGCTTGAACAGGTAGGATCACAGATTGTATTCCTTACTAGCATCTCTGAACCCTTCTTGGCCTTGCTATTGGAAGTGGATGGCATATTTCTTGAATGAAATAATCAAACTCCGCTCTCAATCATGAATTCACACTGAATTGCTAAAGGCTCTGAATTGACTTGTAAAGTGAAAGCATTGTAAACAATAATCTTCACAATCCTTCATATATAAGAGTATTTCATTAAATTCTCCATACATAGTAGCTTGCATGACTCGATTGTTTCTCCAAGATTCACTCAGAAGCTCGGGTGAAACTATCTTTCTAGTTATCAACACTGTCTGTCTTAGCTTGGGCGAGCTAGAGCGACTTGGGTGTAACTAACATTCTGACTCAGGTTGAACTACAATATGTCCTCATGCACCAATATGCAGATATGGACTATATTTCTTACCTGGAACTAATGTAGGATGATTTTTTGTTGCACACTTCCAGTCATCTCCTTACTTCCATTTTCTATAATGATGGATCCACCCATCTCACTATTTAGGGTGTCATTAGATCCTTCATTGCTTTGATCTTAATTATATGAAGATTTCCTTACCCATTGCTTTCTCATCTGAGCTCTGATTTCTAAGACTTTGGTTTTACCATTCTCAAAACCAGTATCAACCTTTTCTCTGTTCATATAGTTCTTGCTCAGATGACTGAGTTGTTTACACACATAGCATCTCTTAGTAGGATCTCTTTTTCTAAAGCGAGTCTTCACACAACTTGCACCAATGTGTCCATATTCACCACAGTGACAACATCTGTACCAAGTGTTGTAATCCCAACCAAAAATTGCCTTGGCTAATTGTTCAGCAGGATTCCAATTCTTAGTTCTGCACTCGAAAGATTTATGACCTTGTTTGTTGCATTTGTAGTATTTCCTCTCAAACTTAGGTTTCTCTTTGCGTTCACTTGCTTTATGTCCATGTTTTTTGTAGCTGTAGCATTTACCATTAAATTTTGACTTCCCATTGCTCCAACATTTGTTTGATGTATGCCCTATCTTACCATAGTGATTGCATTTAGGTCTTTTGTTCCTTTGAGCTCCTTGTTGTGAGGATTCACCTTGTTTAGTATAATCTAATCCAGTCTATCCATGATGTCTGAGTTCTGTTTCCTGATCCATGCTAGTTTGTGAATTTACCATGCTTTCATTTTTTTTCTTTTCAGTATTGAGATCATTCTACAGTCTTTCATTTTATGTCCTTAGGTTGACAACTTCTTGTGTTGCATTGTTGAGTTGACTTACCAAATCAACTTGCTGAAGTGATAAGTGCTAGATTTAATTTTCTTTTTCCTCTAATCTTGTACTCAACAGTCTTTTATCTTCTTGTGCTATATTTTTTCCATCTTCTACTTTGTTCTTTAGTTCCATGACTTCACACATTCTGATTGAGTGAACTTCCTGTCCTCTTTTCAAATTTCTGACTTCTTCATGTAAATTGAGATTCTTTGTAAGCAAGTCTTCAATGGATGCATCAACTTCTTCTGAGCTTCTGTCTTTGCAAAATTCTTCAGTTCTTTCTTCTATATAGTTCTTGTCATTCATCTGCACTGCTAATTCTTTTCTTCTCTTCAGGGAAAGAGAGAGCTGCCCCTTAATTTTTATGATCTGATCCACAACCACTTTAAGATCTATCTTTTCATTCTCAATGGCTTTCTCTAGTCTGTATGTTTCCATATCCTCTAATCTTTTCTCAAGTTGTTAAACTTCTGATAAGAGACCTACTGCTATGATACCAATTGTTGGAATTATATGATGTGCCCAATGACTGAGGGGGGGGGGGGGGGGGGAAANGGGGGGTGAATCAAGAACCAATAAAACTTAATCCTTTTAATCCACAATTAGATTAGCTTATTTGTTTGCATTCATATAACTTGAAAGTAAAGAATCAGATACAACACATAACACTATTTGGTTACCCAGAAACCTTCCAAAAGAAAGTAAAACTGGGGTGGGGATGATACCCACAAGATTTAGTACTGCAGTATAAATTTAGCCTGTTAAAGCTTATAATGACCACTTCTATTGGTCTGCCCTGTTAGGAGCATAGAAATGACTGTTAGGTCCACCTTGTTAAAGGATTTTGTACAATACAATAAGTAATGCAACTTTGTTAAGATATTTAAAGAAAGGATTGTTAGGTCCACCTTGTTAAAGGATTTTGCTGATCCACCTGTGAGAATGAACCAGTTGATGATCTGCTCTGTGCAACTGTGATTGTTGAATAAGATCCTTTGAAATATAACTAATCACTTGAATGTGATAGATAAGTCTCTGTTGTCCTGAACACTTCTTCACTTAACTCAAATTGCCATTCGCATAATCATATCCATCTTCTGATTATACATTCATACTACATACATTTATATTGGATAAACAAACTATCTTACATATATATATCTTTATCCAATAAACAAATTTGTAAGTTGACTTGCAATAAACAAATATATATTTAACAATATATGCAAAGTCGTCTTCAAACTGTCACTTGGGTCCAAAAGACTACTCAGGTGATAAACTATCACTCGAGCGATACTGAACACTCAGGTGATGCTGAACACTCGGGCGACACTGTATACTCGGGTAACACTGAATGACTAAGTGTTTTAACACTAATTGACAATATGTCTTTCCATAAGGTCTACAGTTTTTGGTTGTTGAAATGAGTTATTTTTGAGATTTTGATGTAGAACTACTCACGCAATAAAATCTCCTAGTTTCTACTTTTGTAAATAGTTCCTGCAATTCAACTTAATGAGTTGTCTGTTCTACAATCTATTTTATCACATAATAGTTATCAATGATAGTGGAATTATGAAAAATAATAATGACATTTAAAAAAATAAAATTTGAAATCAATTTTTAAATGAATGGATTCTATGCTATTTTTATTTAATAAAAGATAATAGCATAATTTTGATTCAATGGGCGCTTGGGCTACTCGTGAAGTGGAAAGGTTCTAAATGAGCCCACTAGGGATCAAGTCTTGCTGATTGCATGGCTCTGACATTTGGCAGAATGGATACCCCTCACTCCTTGGATCTTAGCCAAAGAGGTTCAGCGTTAGCTCGGGTGCCAGTATTAGGTTGCCTAAACTATTTTGTGGATACCTCCATCAATATATATATATATATTGTTGATCTCTAAGTTTTGTTGATCATTAGTTTCCCACACTTAGTCATTTATCTAGATAGGTTAGTCGGTCATCACTGCAACTGAGCTATCTAGTATAGGCCAAACAATATTCATTGCCGAGTAGATAGTAGTTTCTGAGTGAAGTTGATCAGTTCATGCCGAGTGCCAGAGTCTTTATATGCTGAGTAATACAGTTTTGTCATACATGTCAGGAATGGCACAAACTTGAAGGTAAACTATTTTGGGCTAGCTTGTTTGAGTATTTAATGTTTTCAACAAAGTTAATTACACATTAAATCATTTGACCCAATACGTGGAATGGAACCAATCAGAAAATTGGAATGCCCAAGTGGTATAAGTATTTGATCTTGATCATTGATCTAGATCTCAATGCCAGATTTGTAAGGTATATAAGATTGCTTCTTACCCCAATTTTGTAAGGTGTGTGTGCATACATGAGAGATGTGAAAAGGGTTATTTTGAATAAGAAGCATAGATCTAGCAAAGCAACAGAGTAGTGAGCAGTTGAGTAAATTTATATCAAATTATTAGATCAGAGAAGTTATCGGAAAGAGGAGATTCGTCATCAGCATCTAAGTGCATATCGAAGGATAAGATCTTGAGACATTTCAGATCTTCTGAAATCTCTTAACAAAGTGGTTCTAATAGACCTTTCTAAATCTCTTAGCCAAGTGCTTACTTTGTTGTAAGTTTAAATCCTTTTACAAGGTAGATTGTAATGTTCTATAGCTCTTAACCGGGCAAACCTTTAATCAGGTAGATCGCAAGTTGTGATAAAATTTTGTAGCCTTAACATGCACACTTTATTTTTGCAGTAGTGAAGATTTTGTGGGTGTCATCCCCACCCCAGTTTTACCTTATTGGGTTTCTGGGTTACCAAAATTTTGTGTCTTGAGTTATTTATTTTATGTTGTAGATTCTAATAGACCTTTCTAAATCTCTTAGCCAAGTGCTTACTTTGTTGTAAGTTTAAATCCTTTTACAAGGTAGATTGTAATGTTCTATAGCTCTTAACCGGGCAAACCTTTAATCAGGTAGATCGCAAGTTGTGATAAAATTTTGTAGCCTTAACATGCACACTTTATTTTTGCAGTAGTGAAGATTTTGTGGGTGTCATCCCCACCCCAGTTTTACCTTATTGGGTTTCTGGGTTACCAAAATTTTGTGTCTTGAGTTATTTATTTTATGTTATGGATGCTACTAGTTGATAGATCAATTATATGCATGATTGTGGATCAATTTGATTTAAGAGATAAAATTTTTAAGATCTGATTCACCCCCCCTCTCAGTATCTTGCTTTCCCATCTTGTATTTCCAACAATTGGTATCAGAGCTTAGTTCTCCTATTAAAGGTTTTAATCAGCTTGAGAATACAGATCTTGAGATGGAGATTTACAAATTGGGTAAATTCATTGAGAATCAAAAGATTGATATTTAGCTTGCATTACATCAGCTTGAGACATCAAGATAGGAATTAAAGAAGTCCCTGCCCATAAGGAAAGATTTGGCCAAACAAATGAATGACACTCATTATCAGGAAGAAGACACTACAAATCTATTTCAGAATGGAAATTCTACTAAGAGTGACACAACAATTGTAGATCTACTGGAAAGGAACAATACACTATGCAAAGAAGTCAGAAACCTAAAAAGAGAACAAGAAACTCAAACAATAAGACTATGTGAAATAGTGGAACGAAAGAAGAAAGATAAAGATGACAAAGCTATGGCTAAAGAAGAAAAAATAATGATGACTATTAGACTTGATGAAAGGACACATGATGTACAAATGATGACAAACAATCAATTTGACATGGTGAATCAACTACTACTTGTGAATCAAAAGATCAGCAGGAAAGACATAGAAATTGTGAATCTGAGAATAGTCAATTGAAAGATGAATTGAGATCTGAGAAAGAACTTAATGAAAGATTGAACAAACCAAAAGAAGCTTTGAATTATTTTGAAAACCTGATGGAAGCATCAAGAAGATCCAAGGACTCTTTTGGATTAGGTCATACCAAATAATAGACATCTTCTGAGAAAGGAGAATCATCTAAGACTGGTGAAAGGAGGAATGCAAATTCAAAGAACAAAAAGCGTGTATGCTACCAATGTGGAAAATTAGGACACACAACAAACATCTGTTGAAGCATGAATGGTAAGTCCAATCCTAAACCTAATTTTAATGGTAATTGTTTTAACTATAAGAAGTTTGGACATCAGGCACATGAATGTTGGGCAAAGGCAAGCAATGCACCTCCCACACCTAGATTCAATGGGTATTGTTATAACTCTCATAAATTTGGACATAGAGCACAAGATTGTAGATCTATTGCTAAACAACAATGGATATAAAAAATACAAGAAAAAACACCAAGGAAAGGTAACACTTATAATTGGGATTACAACACATGGCATAGCTATGATTACTGTGGTGAGTATGGGCATGTTCCAGAAAACTGCATAAAGACACATTTCAGAGGAAAATATAAGAGTTGGATGAATGGAAGCCTAGTTTGTTATAATTGTCTGAAAATTGGTCATACTAGGAGAGATTGCAAAACAAGGGTACCTGCTCCTACTGTTGAGAAGATTAAAGCACAGATGAACCAGACATGGATAAGGAAAGAAGAACCATGCAACAGTGAAGATACTACAACCGAGGTCACCCAATCCAATGGATTAGGTGATCACACCATCATCAACTAAGAAAATGAGGTATGTGAGGAACTGTATTTATATTTCACATCTTTCATCAGTTCCTAACATATAAAAATGCATAAGTCCATATTTGCATATGTAAAGATGCATCAGGACACATTTTGAGACATGTATCGAGTAAAGTCAATATGCACTATAGGTTTCAAGCAAAAATCTTATTGTGCACTAAGACCGAGTTCTCTAGTGTATGCTGAGTCGGTATGGTTGACAGAGTAAGTTTTGTTTGATGACTGAGTATGAGTTGTGACTGAGAAGTAGGTGAGTTTTGTGAGTCGGTCGAGGATAGTTGTATGACACTTACTCAATGGAAAGAACAATTAATGCTAACCTAATTTTGACCGTTGGAACTTATATAAAGGAAAGGCCTGTTAATTTTCATTCTCACTATGCGATTAAGAATTTTCACAGAGCGATTGAGCATCTACGAAATTGATTTCTGCAAGATTTTTTTGAAGATTTCTACAGCGTGCCATCGACAATCTTGAGTGAAAAGTGCAAATTTTGATATCTCCTGAGGTACTCTGTTCGTCGTCTTTGAAACCCTATTTTTAGAAATCATGGCCGCAAGTTCTTTCGTAGCAGCTAAGAATATGGAGAAGGAGTTGAGAAAAGTTCAATTGGTAAGGAGCGACACCTGTGCGCCTCTCAATTTCTGAGTAGATCCTGAAAGTTCCATCTAGGGTGATTTGACCAGAGCCCTATCATCAATTTCACCTAAGGTACTTATGATTCATGATGTTAGGTCGTGTTATATGTGCAAAGTTAGAAAAATTGGAGATCATGAGTTAAGGGAATCCTACAACAAATTGTGTAAAGATGGAGCCCTAAAAGTTGAACATAAACATCTAGCTAAGAGAGGGTTAACTCATTCCCTAAACTTCCTGAGGGATTTCAAAATGGAATGGATTAAGATTGTCCTTAGCCATGTACATGACATGAACATATGGCTGGATTATGGACCAGTTAGGATTACAAAGGAAATCATCCACAGGGTAATTGGTTATCCAAATCTTAACGGGAAGAGAACCATGAGATGTCAGAGTAAGGAGGATATAGAAGAAAACACCAGGGAAGTTTGGAATAAAAGAGGAATGACAATCACTACAATCAAGGATTTGGAGCTTGATTTTGCAGTTAGGGTTATTTCTCACAAGTTTTATTAGTCAAGCCGATTGGACAGTGTCCCATGTATTACAGTCGACCAGGCTTGGAAGATTGTGAAGAAGGACCATACTTATGACCTTGTTGAGCTTTAGATGATGTAGCTAGCCAAGAACCTTTTTTAAATCCGAAAGGAAAAGAACTTAATGTGTAATTTTGATTCTCTGCTAGTTTTCATATTCTTCTATATACATAATATATTTCCTACTTTAGGAGATATTGTGTGGAAGACAGACTGACCAATTACATAGCAAATAAATGTTCTTATTGAGAAATTAGGTGGTAACTTTAACAATATAATGGGGACATACTTTGTTGAATTCAAGAAAAAGATGAGATTGAGAAGCAGAATTTCCAGGTCACTAGTTGAGAAACACTATGAGGATATTTGTTTCCTAAGCAGTAGTGTCGAGGGTATCATGGCTAAGGCCATTACCTTAAGAGGTGAATATTGATGAGACATCTGCAGCTATAAAAACTCTACTGGTAGAGGAGATTGATGGTTTAGCCAGACATTTTGGGAATTATGAGGAAGCTAAGTCCAAAATCTCTATGGATTTGAAGGCTGGCACTATGGAGAGGAAAAGGAAAAATATTGTAAAAGATTTGAAGAAAATGGTTGGGATAGAGAGTGATGAAGAAATAGAGGATGCACCTTTGGGTTTATCAACAGTATATGGAGAGGATATGTCTAGTGGAGAAGAGGAAAGTGAACCTGAAGAATATATCAATGTGAAAGCAAAAGGAAAGCAACCAGTAGTTGCCAAGGAAACTAAACCAAGAAAAGCCAAACCTAAGGCTACCCCTCCTATTGCTAACTGGCCTAGGACTAGGGAATCAACTGTTTCATCTCTTTCTGAGAAAACAAAAGTATATACAAAGAATAATGCTGGAGAGAGCAGCTCAGGCAAAAGAAAACAAGTTGAAACAAAGGATGTACCGAGAAAACCTGAGAAGAGACTGAGGAGGAAACTAATCTTGGAGCAAGAAGATGAGGAGGAGATGATAGATATAGATGAACCCAACAACATACCTACAACATCACATAAACCACTGACCAATATTGATGAGGTATGTAAGAAAATTATAAGTACAACTAGATTATCATGATTCAAATTTATTAAGTATGAGAAGTAAAGTATAGTAGAAAAGCATAAGATTCAGGAAGCATTATTAGACATGATGGGTACATTTAAGATGATACCTATAGAGATAGGAGACCTTGTCCCCATAGAACTTTATGATATTTTATCACAAAAGTGGCAATATGCATTGATGACTGAAAGATAGATAAGGGAAGGGACATTAGCTAAGGTCATTCCTAGATTAACAAAGAACCAAATGGGAAAATCCATTGAACAATATCAAAGGAAGTTTATTCCCAAACAAAGAGCCTATGCAATTCTGAAAAATGATGTTGAAGGTGTAGTCCAATAGAGCACTCAAATTTGGAAGGAGACTTTTGCGCTATTAACTAAGAAGGAAGATAAGAAAGGTGAAGGCACCTTAGAATAGATGGAATTGGAAGAAAAGATTGCTACTGATTAGGTAGAGACTGAAATGGAACTGGAAGAGAAAATAGACAAAGTGAAAAATATAGATCTGATAGTGGACAGTCCTATTGTCACTACAATTGAAGATAACAATAATGTGGATGCCGAGGATCAGAATGAGTTGACAGACATAGGCGGGCTATCACCTATTCGTGCAAGTGAGGCTGAGACAAAGAAAGTAGAAGAAAAGGAGGTAACAAATGATAAACCACCTATTTTAGAGGTTGTGCAAAATTTTTTAGATAGTGGAGATAAGATGGAAGAAATTGCAAATAAGCCTACAGAAAAAGAGGCTATACAAGTGTTGGTGGATCTACCACACTCTGTATCATCTACTCCAACTGGACCTAAAATTGGAAGTATACCTGATCAATAGGTAATTTTGACTCAGTTGAAGAATCCAATTGAAATTAATACTAACAAAGGAAAATATATTGAAGAACCTGAGCCAAGTATCAGCTCACTAGAGTTCAAGAAGAAGAAGCTAAACAAAAAGAAGTCACCAAGCTTAAATGTCACATTGGATGAAGTTATTGTGATTCCTAAATGGGATCCCGAGGAATTTTCATGTGAGAAGATTCAGACTCTTCAAGACCTATTAAAGAAGAAGAAGAGACAAGAGGAAATGAAGAGGGAGCATAAGCAAAAGCAAGTTCTACATCATATAAAGGATATTTTTGTTAAAGATTTTGACATGGAAGATGAAAATCAGAAAGCACCAATTCTAGAATAGTTAGTTCACATTGTGCAGAGAGTTAATGATGAAAACATTGAGGCAAATGAAAATTTGTTGCAATTGTCCAAGAGAGAATTTGAGAACAAAGTCTTGGAGAAGATATCAGAAGAGATTGCTACCAAATAGGTTGAACTTTCTTCTCTTGTTGACATTCTTGAGGAAGTTGCAAATAATGTTTATTCTTTGTACAAAAGGTTATGTGATGTAAAATTATTTATAAAGGATAATCAATAGCTTATTCAGAAGTTGCAATTAGATTTAAAGTCAACAGTGAGCTCATTGAGCATGGATGCTAGTTCTAGCTCCATACATTTTGATAGGTTGACTCATGCACAAAGGAGATTAGCCGAGCTTATGGATGAAGATGTCTAGATAAGGGCCAAATTGATAATGATTTAGACTAACTTGATACCTCATCTGGAGGTTATTCAGAAGGAACTTACAGTTGCACGTGAATTAGTAAAGAGAGATTCTCATCTCTCTACTGCAGATAGTTTGGTAAGTCTAGCTGCCAAGCTAGACATTAAGTTACATGTTATGAAGTTTGTTAAGGACAATTGGGATATAATGTTTGCATTGATATTACAGCTTCATAAGCCATTTTTGGATAAATATAACTTAACCCCTACATCTATCAGTGACAAAAACAAGGGGGAAACAGATAAGGGAACATAAAAAGATGTGCAGCAATAGGCATAATATTGTTTTTTGGCATGTATACTATGTAAATATTATATGAAGTCTGAAGTATAATCTTAGGGGGAGTACGTTGTGTACTAAGGAAAATTTTGTGGATGTAAAGAAATGATAAGTGTTTTTGCCACTAATATCAAAGGGGGAGATTGTTGATCTCTAAGTTTTGTTGATCATTAGTGTCCCACACTTAGTCATTTATCTAGGCAGGTTAGTCGGTCATCACTGTGACCAAGCTATCTAGTATAGGTCGAGCACTAGTCATTGTTGAGAAGATAGTAGTTGCCGAGTTACATAGAAGTTGACTGAAGTTTATTAGTTCATGCCAAGCGCCAACGTCTTTATATGCCGAGCAATACAGTTTTGTCATACATGTCAGGAATGGCACAAACTTGAAGGTAAACTATTTTGGGCTGACTTGTTTGAGTATTTAATGTTTTCAATAGAGTTAATTACGCATTAAATCATTTGATCCAATATGTGGCATGGAACCAATAAAAAAATTGGAATGCCCAAGTGGCATAAGTATTTGATCTTGACCATTGATCTAGATCTCAATGCAAGATTTGTAAGGTATATAAGATTTCTTCTTACCCTAATTTTGCAAGGTATGTGTGCATACATGAGAGAGTGCAAAGGGTTATTTTGAATAAGAAACATAGGTCTAGCAGAGCAACAGAGCAGTGAGTAATAGAGTAAAGTTATATTAGATTATTAGATTAGAGAAGGTATTGGAAAGAGGAGATTCATCATCAGCATCTGAGTGCATATCAAATGATCAGATCTTGAGACATTCTAACAAGTGTATCAGGTGAAATCTCTTAATAGAGTGGTTCTAACAGACCTTTCTAAATCTCTTAGCCGAGTGCTTACTTTGTTGTAATTTAAAATCCTTTTACAAGGTAGATTTTAATGATCTATATCTCTTAACTGGGCATACCTTTAATCAAGTAGATCACAAGTTGTGATAAAATTTTGTAGCCTTAATAGGCACACTTTACTGCTGCAGTAGTGAAGATTTTGTGGGTGTCATCCCCACCCTAGTTTTACCTTATTGGGTTTCTGGGTTACCAAAATTCTGTGTCTTGAGTTATTTATTTTATGTTATGGATGCTACTAGTTGATAGATCAATTATATGCATGATTGTGGATCAGTTTGATTTAAGAGATAAAATTTTTAAGATTTGATTCACCCCCCCTATTAGTATCTTTCTTTCCCATCTTGTATTTTCAACACACACACACACAC